>APFE031496039.1:143019-175294 GCA_000404065.3 Pinus taeda
AAAAAAAAACTTTTAAAAAAAGGGCATGGTGTAGAATTACCACTTTTTTAAATCAACATCAAAATCACTACATTCTAAAACGCAATGTACATAAAAAAAATTATAGTGCCAAAAACTATGCTCTAAAAGAAATATGTGTGTTCTGCATC
This sequence comes from Pinus taeda, assembly GCA_000404065.3. Classification (NCBI taxonomy): domain Eukaryota; kingdom Viridiplantae; phylum Streptophyta; class Pinopsida; order Pinales; family Pinaceae; genus Pinus; species Pinus taeda. Next base: position 143,169 of record APFE031496039.1, read on the forward strand.
ACCCCTTTTCAAAATCGGGTCACTTTTTTGCTATCTCTACAAAATGGGTAACAGTATCAGTTCCCGTTTCAAAGTTTACTTTGTTTGGGGGAGAAGAAACAGAAGGTGCAAAAAACACATGCTGATCCTCTGATGATTACAGAAAGTGATCTGAACGTAATTGCTGATAAAGTACGGGACGTTGCCATAGATGTACTACAACAATTGGAATAGAAGTACATACAAATTTTAGGGGGAGTCTAGAAGGACCTTCGCCAGTTACAGCTTTAGGCAACTAAGATCCAGGTAGAGGTAGACAATGTGGGGGGCATAGCGAGCAGCTCAGCGCAAGAACAAAATGTTGGAATAGAGCTAGTTCTATGGCCAATGATGGATGTGTGAGTGTTTCCCTTGCCTACAGGGTCAGTCCACACTGAAATTGAGGAACAGCACACCCAACTAAATAGCATACAGAAAACGGGACTAAACCTGGCCACAATCAAACTGGAGACACTGCATGAATTACTACATGAAATCCCAGGAGAGCTTTGCCTTCAGGAATAGCAAGACATTAGTGTTGTAAGCTAAATCAAGGTGAACAACTAGCAGTTGTTCACTGAGAAGACTCGGGTTTTGGAAGAAAAGGAGGCGCTCCAGGCATGCAACTCACAATTGGAATCTGCGGTTGTGGAGGCATGTTGAACAGTACCAGAGCTCCATATTCTAAAGGATGCAGAACTAGAGGCAAAGGTTCAAAAATTTCTTGGCAATGTGTGTAGGGCACAGGCCAAGGTTAGTTGAGTTTAATTCAAACTCAATATGAAGATAATCGAGCTACAATTGAAGGTGCAGCCATCGAATCCATCGGAGTTCTAAGAGCAGCACGAAACCGTGATCAAGGAAGGACTGGCCACTCTGGATACCACCATTGCAGAGTGCACAACATTATTCGAGCAGGTGACAGAACTGGTATCTACTCTGCAAGAAGACCCAAACCAGTAGAAGCTAAATATAGAAGTTAAGGAGATGCAGAAGCAGTACGAGGAAGTCAGCGCAATGGCATGCTCTATCACTCTAGCATAGTGCCTAGCCAAGTTGCAAGAAGGGAAGCATCTCCTCGCATAGGTTGATGCAGCACAGAAGAAGGATGCCTTGCTTAAGGCCAGATTGGAGCCCTCATTAGATGAAGCCTAATAGGTCGTCAACAACATTCATGAGAAGATAACATGCTTGTAGCAAGCACAACAAAAGATCAAGCTGGTCATGGAAGGACAAGCTACAGGACGGCTTGTTGAAGAGATTAAGTAGGTAGCTGTGCAAAGCACTCTTGAGTTTGTCGTTGTACAGTTGGAGCTGGGGAATCTTTGTAGCAAGATCATAGCACCAGTAGAGTGACTGGAGGGCGAGTCACGACCTTTGTGTTGGGGGCATGTTGGGATGGGGTCCCCTAGGTCAATTTTGGTGTAGTCTTGGTGTTAAAAATCCAAGTTTTGATGTAAATTTTGTAAAAAGATGTAAAGTATTCGTGATTTGTGGAAGTAGAGCGCGTAGGTAGTTAGGGGTCAAAAAGGGTTTTTACCCTTGTTTATGTAAATTTAAGTCAGTTTTGGGATCCACGCATGGTCCAAAGACCATGAGATTGTATGTAAAAATATATAAATAGGTGTGTCTTAGAGAGACTAAAGAAGAGGTCTATGGGTAATAATGGTTGGAGTCTTAGAGAGATAGCACAAGAAAGTAAGCATTGGAAGAGGGAAAAGGCTCTGCACCTGAGTGCACAGAGGCCTAGAGTAGATTCTGCAATTGAATGCGTGAACCCTTGGAGCTGAGTGCGTAAGGAATTTTGGGTTTGTAACCTTATATTGAAGATCAATAAAGAAGGCTATTGGAGAACTTCATGTGTTTATCCATTTACTATTGTTATCTATGTTTCCGATGTATGCTGTGATTGAAATAATATCTTTATGAATTAATGATGTATCGATGTGCGAATTTATTAAATAAGCCTTATTAACTAACAAAATACATGTTAGGTATTTACGCGAAGCTTATAGTACATTTTGTTATGTTTAATAAATATGTAAGTAGATATGAGTGAACTCAGATCTAGGGTTACTTTATTGTGTGTATAAGTAGCTAAATCATCTATTAAGGGTCTGCAAACACTGATCCTCAACCTTCGCAGAGGTCTAGAAGCTATTAAAAGGGAATTACAGTGCAGAGTCCTAGGGGGCTTATAGATCTGCATGAAGGTAGATCTATGGCAATAAAGAACATCACATTGATCTTTGGATGTGGAAACTTGGTTCCAGAATCCCCCTATACTGCTTCAAGTGAGACTTCAACCTATGCTACGTAGGTTGATTCCAAAAGGGCCAATAGTGTAGGTATTGTTTTGGTACAATTAACTCTGAACCTAGATCAGGACCCCCTAAGCCAATAGAAGGCATGTCTTGCACTAGTATGAGTTCTCTCAATGACCTAGATAGAATAGCTTATAAAATAATGTTTTTGGGATAGAGCTTGGAGGTGGAAGGAGAAGGTGAAAGATATTAGGATGGAAGTGATGAAAGTTCCCTTCCCTGCAAATCAATCAAACCTAAAATAAATCACATGCATGCATCCATTTATCATTTTAAAAATTAAATAACTTATGATGGAAAAGATGAGTTGAATTTAAAAGACATATAATTCATGCAAACCACTAATCTATTCACTGAACTAACTACTAAACTACAAAATCAAAATGTAAAACAGGACAACCAATACTAATCTATTTCCAAGAAATCATAAACACAATATTTTTGGGTTGTGGTTGTGAATCCTTCCACTCATTCTCCCACAAGAGAGGTGATGTAGAGGCTGAAAGTACAGGATTTTATAGGTTAACTTCTACTTAAATGCAAGAAAATATGAACTGCTTGGAATCAAGAAGAAACATAAGTACAAGAAGAGGGACCAAAGCCTCTAGTTTGGGCCCAAACCCAAGGGTCTCATCTCTCTAATAATAACTCATATGCAACTTAAAATCAAACTTCTCATTATCAAAAAGTGTAGGTCTAATACACCACATAAAAGTTGAAAATAAAAATTTCATTGCTTGGAGCTCAATAGCTACACCTAGTTGAACAAAAGCTTTGAACCTAATGAGCTCTTCCTCTATTTTATTTATACAAAAGGGTGGTTGAAGCAGCTCCCTTGAAAATAGGAATGGTTCCCTCCTTGACTCGAAAATGGTGGATCTTGTCCTCCCTCATCTTCACTTGTACTAGGAGTCACTCGGCTGCAAGTGAACTTAAATTGGTGAGAGAGGATATGGTGATCCAAGTTGAGTTTAGGGAGGTAAGGAGGTGGAAAACCCCCCTATATTCTATCCTAGTGGTCTCCATTGAGCCCATACATAATAATAGCCTCAAAAATGCCTCATTTTCCTACAATTAAACTACATTATGCCACATACTATGACAAACACCTTCTACTACTCTTGCTAAGCATAATATAATAAAAAAAGTGAATTAATACAAGAGAATGGTAGTTTGAAGGCTGGAGGATGGCATCTTAATCTTCAAAATGTATCTATTGATGGGATGCATCAATATTCTACAAAGTAAACAAGGCATAATCTGAAATAAAACAAGACTAAAATCATAGAGGCGAGTGAAAAATAAGAGAGGGAAGCATGTTTCCTTGACATAGGGGGATCATCTTGGCATGGTTTCACGTGTTAAGAAAATTTAGTACTTTAAACCATATTGGCTATGAATCTGAAAAATTTATGAAATAAAATATAAGCTAATAGAAAAGGATAATTATATTAAATGTAAGACTATTAACATATAGTCAACTTGTTTCCCATCACAAGAGCCATGGGCATTTATACAATTTATGACAATACCAATTGAGAATATTATCCCAAAGATTTAAAACAGTGTAATCATTTTAGATTTCATGGATCTATTCCATCAAAACGTGGTTGATAAATTCATGATGGTACACATGAATTCCTCATGTGAATCCTTGTAATCTCCCAACTTTATTTTCGTGATTTGATCCAGTATTTTTGCCATAGGAAATCTACTTCAAATTGCATACTCTTCCACCAATACTCGTCCACCATTTGACTGTAGGGATGACTAAGCCACTGTGATTATTTGGATGGATTATGCTTGTCCTCAATGGGTGGAGATATGTCTCCACTATTTTCGACATATCCTCCATTCTTGAATTCCACTAGGCCGTGTCTGAAACTATATCAACCTGTGATTCAGTTGCAGGATGGAAAGGTAGTAATATAATGTGTGATTTTTTGTATTTATGTCATTTTCAATTATTTTGACAAGAAGTACATAACTAAGAATGTACATGTTTGCCTTGAAATTTTCAGCTTGTAACCTATATAACTCATATATGATTCTTATGCATGAATGATAGCATTGGGTTCCAAAATGCTACTGGTGGAAAGCTTCTAAGGGTAAAATAGGAAAAAATAGGGTTAGAAAATTGGCAAAATGAACTTATTTCTAGACCTCAGCACAACACAACAAAATTACTATACCAATGCCATCAATAGCCAAACACCACCAATCATCCCACACGTGATAATTATGAAAATTATGGGGGATTTTAGTTTTCGAAGGTGATTAACTACATTAAAATGACACTCCTTTCAGGGTATGCAACATTGAAGGTTTACAAAGTATTATCTTATATGGACATTCCATTATAGTTTGTTTCTATGAAGTTATTTGAAACCATCAAAACTCCTTCACCACATATTTATTTCAATAAGCCAGTTACTCCACACCACTTGCTTAGTTATTGGTGCACATTATCAATGCATCCTCCAAGCATCATTAGTCTTGTTTCCAGTTTTTTTTGGGTACATGCCTCTATGGCCTCCCTTTCTTGTTAGTTCTGATCAAGTTTTTTTAGGTATCTCTTTCTTTTCTTTTTTCACTCCCTCTTAATCTTGTGATATTCTTGTGGTTTTATTTGCTTTTATTCATATCCTTTATATGACCTTGTATCTCTAGTATTTTACCTACTCAACACATTCGTGTGTTTTTTCACCCCTCAGTTATAGCATCTCCCTCATTTCCAATATTTTGTACTTTCCCTAACCAATGTTTATCATGCCTCAACAATTAGATTGAAGAGAAAAGGGGCACGATACTATCAAATCCATGGAGATTTAATAGTTTAATAGAAAGTTTAATCCTCCATGTTTTTATATGGAGCCCAAACACCATAGCCATCCAAAAAGGAAATCGTAGCAGCATATCATGACATAATATGTGAATATGGCTATCTAATGGATTTAAAGGTCCTAGTAGAAATTGCAGAATGGATGCCTAACATAAGATACACCATAGGAAGATTCAATCAATACATGCATATAATTGACACTCATTGGCATATGAAAAATATATTTGGTGGAGTTTTACTAGAAATAAATGAAGTAGGATAAAATTCTTCTCAGGCTAGTTGAATTACAATTGTTCTTGAAAACATTGGATGGGTGCATGAACTATATAGATGATCATATTGGCTTGCTTCCATAGGTAGCATCAAGGAGTCGATCATAGTAGATATCATAGACACCTCAAAAATTTGCATGATTGGTCACAATTTCTCTTGTTACTTTAGTTCTATATATGGTCTTTTCTTTCTATGACAACTATAGAAATAGGCTATAATGATATATAGACAAAATACTCTATCCTTTTTTATGAAACTTTTTTATATAAATAGTTAGATGCTTTAAAAAAATATGGTTTTGTCACTGCTTTATTTTCTAGGTGGCAGACCTAAATAAAATCAATATAGTGAATATGTGTTTTATTGATGAAAGAGCAAATTTTAATCATAAGAAAAATATCCATGTCTGTTTTGGAATATGGTTTCCACAATTTTAATTTAATTATCAATAATTATTAGGTGAATGGTAGGCATTTAACCTGTATAGAATATTTTATAATATCCTTAGTAGTATACATAAATAAAAGGTTGAGATTTATCTCCAAAGTATTTATGTCATTTGTCTCTTTTTAGTTAAATTCAATAATTAAAAAATGTAACAAGTGTCATATGAAATGAGTTATGGTGTTTTGGACACGTGGTATTGATTAACCATGGTATTGTAACAAATCTATTTACAAATTAGGAATTGTCATGACAAAATGGAGTTGAGTCTCTATGGTTAAGAATCTTGTAATATGTTTTTTCAAATATATATATATGTTTAAGTTATATATTAATTCCTTTTATCATTAATAATAGTAATAAACAATTTTTTAAATAAGTAATGATTTTAGTTAATTTTTTTATGATTTTTAATTTTAGGCAACCTAAGTTAGATGAAGTGGTTTTTGATATTTATTATTTTGATTCTTATCAACTTACCAACCATTTGATTTATATAATTGAGCTAGTATACACATTATTATTATTATATTATTATTATTATTAATATTATAACTTTTAACTTATTTAATTATAATTTATTTAATACTAATTTTTATAACTTTTAATAAATTAAGTAACTTTAAACTTTTCTTTAAATTCAATAAACCACTTTTAATATTCATAGGGTAATTATGAAACAATTTTATCATTTAGAAAAAAATGATATTTAAATGATCCCATTTTAAACGAGTATCATATTCTCTCTTCCTTTTATAATGGTAATTGGTGAATCGGTACTTCGGAGGACTATTTTGCGAAATACCTAGGATCTAATCACAATGGTTGCCACTATTCACCTCATATGAATTGTCCAACCCCTTCTAGCTTATAGGAATGTTGGGCCCTTCTCGTTTATAGGAATTACTAGTCATGATTTTCAACATGCTCAAATTTTTGCCACAAAGTTAACATATCTCCAAAGAATAAAACCCTATTGGAAGAAGAATTAAAACCATGGATACTACTCAAACTATTGTACTTTGACAAAATTTAATATTTTGTTAACCACAACCATATTATCTATTTATTTGTCTTAGACCTCTTAGCCATTCAGTATATGATTATGTTTGTTTGGTTATTGCAAACCCTTACATATTTGAACTTGTGAGAAATTTGAATAGGTTGAATGTAATGTTTTAACCATTACTATTTGTATTTGTATTGCATTTGCGTACTATTAATGTGCATGTTTTAATTAGTGAAAAGGGGAGTGACTAAGAATGATCAGTGTAGTGATCAAAATTTGAAGGGTTGGTTGTAATTTCATTTGGATGATCATATATTCATCTAACCCTTAAAAGATGAAAATCTATAATAATAAAATGTACTTCTATTGATAAGTGTATATTAATTAAATAATTCATAAAAATAATTAAAAAGAAATATTGTCCTCCTAGATCTTTAAAATCTTAATGTTTTAAAGAGTGGCTACATTAAAACACTATAAAATATCAGTGGAACTTAATAAATAAGAAAATATTTTTCTCAAATTCCATTAAAATACAGTAAATGTACGGTTCTTCTACTCATTTGATGATATTCAAAAGTATTTGGACTTATATCATTGAAAAAATAAATATATTTTCTCAATGGAAAAGGCTTTCTAGTTTTCATTTATTTCCATGCATCATAAATAGCATTCCAATCTACCTCATTTAGAGCATGAGGTGCACTAAGAGATAGAAACATTAACATATATAGTGTCTCCAATAAAAGTCTTGATTTTCCATCATTTTTCATCTTATTTGATTTTGAGAAGCATCTTTCACACGCTATTGTGCTAACTGGGATAACGAGAATAACTTTCTATAATTGCATAAAATACAGAAAAACTTAAAACCATTTAAGTTCATATCCACATAGATCTTATGCTCCATACATATGAATTTGGGGTGTGATTTATAAATAGTACGAATAAATTCGTCCATTTCACCCAAACATCTAATAATATCCACAATAGGTGATTCCCCAATGCTAAATTTTTCACAAAAACATTTCACCCATCATTTTGTTTGACAGTCTCTATCATTCACTTCTTCATATAAATTCCAAGGAATTAAAATCTTAGCAGCATTAAATACATGCAAATATGTGAATCTCTTATCTAAAGATTCAATAACCATTATAACAAAACATTTTCTCAAAATAATACAATCATCTGATGTCCATGATCTTTTCTTATTTGGCAAACTTTTGAAACTCAATGGATATAAATGTACTATACATGTTCTATCTACAAATTTAGGGGTTCCTCCTTGTCTTTTAACTAAAAAAAGGAGGACATTTGCATTGTACCTACCCCAAAAATGCTTCCCAAAAATCATTTGTGAATCCTATTAATAGAAACATCTAAAGTAGTGCTAACAGATGTAATGTTACAACCGTGGGTTAAAAGTTCATGTAATAAAGTTAATAAGGGAAAAAACAACACCAATTTCATGGGACATTTATTCTAAGATAAATGTTGGCAAAACATCTTATTTGGTGTTCATTTGGTTTATTATGGCTAAGGAAATTGGCAAAGGCATTACAAAGGTAAAGAGGCATTAATTGATATTTTATTTATGAAAATAATGGAAAATAGGAGAAAAGGAAGGTGAAAGGTCACAAGTTGCATGAGAGGAATAAATTGAAGGAAATATAGTGATAATTAAAGAAAATAGAGGCCTGATTGATAAAAAGGCTTTTGAGGATCAGTTCATACCTTTTGTCAGTTCAATTTTGGAGCTCTCTCCCTATTCTCTCTATTCTCTTATACGCTTGCACACTCAGATCATTCTTAGAGCACTCTAGCATTGGAGAAAGGAAGACAAAGGAAGGACAATAAATCAAAGGAAAGAAAAGATCAAGAAATGAATAGTTGGATCAAGTGGATACATTAGGACTACTTGTAGGTATCAAGTTGCATGTATGATTTCCTTTATATTTTTGGCATGCATAATACATGCATGCGTGTATCTAGTTTTGTTTCTATCATTGGAATGAGTTTTTCGAGGTTTGGCAATGGTTTCAGCTTCGCCTTGCCATTTCTTCATAGCCATGGTGTGATGGAGTTCTCTCTTTCTTGAGCTTAGATTGTCAGATGGTTTTGGAACCAAGTGAGCTGGTCTTAGGAAAATTCCCAAGGGCCTAAAAATCCCTTGACTAGTAAGAAGGATACATGGTATAGCGTGTGGGTGGAGACGAGAAAATTTCCTCAAGGCAATGGTGAAGAAACCTGGAGGCATCCATGCTTGTTCAGGGACTAGTGATCCCTTGACCGGTTTTGGCGGGATTACGTAAAACCTGTTGGTGTATGTTTATTTGTTTGGGCCTAGGAATACTTTGACCAGTAATGGTGGGATTGTGGTAATGCCTGGTTAGGTAAGTACTTGTTTCGGGCCTATAAATCCCTTGACCAATAATGGCGGGATATGTGGTAAACCCTCAGGAAGCCCTAGAATTTTAGTTGTCAATCCCATATTCATGCTTAGAATATGGAATGGAGGTGATTGGCTAAAAGAAATATTTGGTTCATCCCAATCTATGGTCGAGTGGTATGTGGAATTCCCTAACTTAGTTGGCTTTTTCATATGTTAAAATGATCTATTCTCCTCTTTTATTTTCATGACTATTTATACTTGTTATTATGTGGCTTTGATGGTTGTTCTACACTTGTTATTATTATGGTTATATGTTGGGTATAAGCATGGTTTTATGACAGAATTTAGTTATGGCTCTCATCATGTTTTGATTAGTATATGAATCGTTAATAAATGAATGACCTAATAGATGCTATTGAGGTTATTTTGAGAGGGAATTAGACCTTATTGATAATTTTCAGATAAGTATGAGACCCTTATGTTGAGATATGCATTTATAACATGTAGATTATATGTTCACCATGTTTTTGATGAAATTTTTGCCATGGTCAGGCCCTATTACATCAATTTCTGTTTAAGTTTTGTATTAATTTCTTTTTCCTTGTCTTATTCAAAACTTCTTCATCATACTCACTTATTTATTTACAATATTATTCTTTCATGCTTTCCTTTCTTGCAGCAGTTATCAGCATTTCCTTCCATAGATCATAGTTTAGACTATTTTGATGCAAAACTCTGTTTTCCTAGATGCACTCATTTCATTGCTTACTTGATTTCCTTGGTTGACTGTCAATTTTTTAATGAATGAAATCTCTTATAGTAGTAGGCTAGCCTATCAGCTATCCCATTCTCCATCTAATCCATTCCCTATAGGTTTTCCAAGTCTCCCCTCAATTTTGCCTTAGTTTCCTGCATTTTCCATAGAATTTCTTTCTCTCTCCTTGAGCAAATCCAATCATCTTTCTCTCTCCTAATGATTCTTGGTAGACCCTAGGTGCCCTAACACCTCATTCCAACCTTCATCCACCTCTTTCACCCACTCTCACACCCTCAAAATAGTGAAAACTACTCTCGGCCTCCTCTTGTAGGCCTCCGATAGAACGTTGTTTTCCTCATGTAGATTTCTTGTGTCCTCCTGTAGAATTTCCTGTAAGCTTTCCTTTGAAGGCCGAGTGTGGGAAAAGCCTCCAGAAGGCCACCTGAGATCTCCTAGGACCCATCCACACCATCCTACATCCTCTCAAGTCCCAAAGCCACCCTCCAACGCTACCTATTCCCTGCCACATTCCCACACAATAAGTTATATGCATGTCAAATTCACATAAAAATACATAAAAATCCAAAAAGATGTTTTTTCTCATTTACTTCCAAAAATAGCTTAGTTTGATGTTGTTTACTTACTTGAGTAGGTAATGGCATTATTTTCATGGTTTTCATAGTGCTTTCTTCAAAAGTTGGATTAGTTGGTTAATTTGGGTTTACTAGTTTTGCTTTACATTTCAGACTTTCTCCTTTCTACAGTTAGAGTAGTATCTATAGAGTAGTCTTTCTCTCCTTTCATCACATATAGAGCTTCTTCTGAAATCCATAGAAGTTGGCTTCAGCTCCTAGTGATCTTGTGCCGGCTGACCAAGTGACAACATTCAGTAAGAACTAGTACTTGTGCATACATCACCGTCGCTTCCAAGTTTGTTACGAACTACGGGGTTCATAAGAGTAAAGTAGGTAGCCCAGGAGTTGCAGCCTTATTGGTGCTCACCCCTTTTTGGCACCATTGCTGAGGAAGCATCCGAGTATTCTGTGATTACTGCTTTCTTCTATTTTCTATTGCAACATTCTACTAATAGTTTATTTAAGCAAGAGTAGACTAGTCATTTCCTTTCCTTTCAAGTTATGCATTTCCTTGCTTTCCTTTTCAATTCTGCAAATTTCATTTCAGTAAGAGTAGACTAGTCATTTCCTTTCCTTTCAAGTTCTACATTTACTTGCTTTCCTTTTCAAATTCTGCAAATTTCATTTCAGCAAGTTCATTTTAGTTACTTGCAAGTTGTTTTATTCAATCAATTTCAATTTTGCAGGTACTATTAGTGTGGGAAAAAAAAGAAACAAACACCAAACAAAAAGATTTCCTTTCATACCTCATAAGAATAGAGATAACTCAAGAAAAATTTTTCCCAACACCCACACTGCTTCACATAGCCAGCCTTCTCTCTTCTTCGGCGGTTATGATCAAGAAGAACCCTTCAGTGAACAACCAGACATATTTAAAGAACCTATAGGGGTAGAAGAAGAAGAAAACATTCCTTTGGAGCCAATGGCTAAACACAGAAATGCTAGGGGGGATGGAGAGAGAATAGAGGGTACCATTCCCATTCAGGAGACCAATGGGGACACCAAAATGAAGAATATAAGCCCTTCCGCCCTACCTCATTTCCATGGTCTAACTATAGAAGATCCTGATACCTTTTTGTTTGAGTTTGTTGTTATTTGTCAAACCTATGACTATGGAGAGGATGAGTGAAAGTTGAAACTATCCCCTTCTACTCTCAAGGATGTAGCACTACGCTGGTTCATGGGATTACCTAGCAATAGCATCACAACTTGGGCTCAGATGCAGCAAACCTTTAATAATAAGTATCGAGACTATTGTAGGTCAAAAGATACTAAAGAAGAAATTTTCTAAATGACTATAGGAAGTGATGAGTCCATAGGAGATTATGAAGAGAGGTTCCAGCTAAGTTACAAAAGGGCCAAATGTACACTTGACCCTGAGTTTTTGAAGCTGGTCCTGCTCAAGGGAACTCAGGAAGATCTTTTAGACAACCTCCATCTACTGGCGAGGGGAGACATCTACCAACTATCCTATGAGGACATAAAGACTGTTTTGAGAAACCATTCTAGAGCAACTAGAAAGAAAGGTAGGGGGAGTCAACCCATAGCTAATACCTCTTCCTCTAACTCATCCATTAAAGGAGAAATTGAAACATGCTGGAAGACTTCAAGAGTGAGATGCTACAGACTCTTGCCATGCAAATGGATACCTTACATATCAAAAGGAGACAAGAGGAATCAGAGAGGGATTTGGCCATTTTTTGCCCTAGATGCACTAGGAGGCATCCTAGGAATGAATGTCCATTGAACTCTATAGAGGTTTGTTCAGTCTGTGAAGAAAATCATTATACAGAAAAGTGCCCTTGCTTACCCAAACTTAAAGTTGTATATCAAGGGGCTGAGAGAGTCACTAAACAGCTCTATTACATAAATGAAAGGAGGCCGCATGGACTTAGACCATATCAGCGGGGGATGCAAGGGACATCTCAGGCATACTACAATCCCAACCAAGTCACTTCTATACCTTCTTGGGGCCCCCCTGCTCATCCTTCCTGGTCCACACCTCCTCCTTGGTCCTTCACATCTCCATATCATGCCCAACCAGCCACCCATTCATTTCAATCCTATTTTCAGCCACAGCCTTAGTGGAATGCATCTCATCAAGGGTGGAGACCCCAATACAACTCTCCTCCTACTCTTTTGCCTCCACCACCTACCCAACCACAACCGTTACCTCCTAGTCCACCAAAGAAACACCAAATGCATGCCTAGCGAAATCTGAACCTGAACAACAGACTGGCTCAGCAAGTGTAAAGTGGGGAACCATCATTCCCGACATATGTTGTGGAGATTCAGGAAATTAACTTGCGATCTGGGTAAGTTCTCCCAGATAGCCAGCCTCCACCCAGGGAGGTTGAGGAAGATAAAGAGGAAAGCGAACTTCAAGAAAATCCACCCTTTCCTGAGAGACTATCCGCAATAGTCTAGACTACCCCAGAAGAAACTGAACTCCTAGGAGAATTGAAACATTTATGTGTGAAGATACCATTTCTCCAAGCCATAAAATATGTGCCTATCTACAATAGGTTGATCAAAGAGAAGTGCTTTAGGCATCTAGGAAGGCGCAAGAGAGATTCCCCAACCATCAATGTCATAGGGCAACTGTCTGACCTAATGTTGGGGTAGGTCATTTGTCCAAAATATTTGGACCCTGGAAGCCCAGTAGTTGATGTCCACATCAATGGCACCATGATCCCACACACCTTGATTGATCTAGGACCTACCATTAATGTGATGACAAAGGACGCAATGCTCAAACTCAACCTCTAGGGCTTTTTGAAGAAGACCACGACCATGCTTCAACTAGCAAACAGCTCCACCGTGACCCTTGAAGGGATTATGGAAGATGTGATGGTCTCCATTGATTCTTGGGAGTACCTTGTTGATTTCTTAGTTCTCCAGCCAGAGGAAAAGCTCACTGGGTATCCTCTCATTCCGGGAAGACCCTCATTGGCTACTGTTAATGCCTACATCAACTGTCAAGCTGGGAACATGACCATAAAGAACAGGCATATGTCCAAGCAATTAATACTATATCCTCCTACCCAACCTTTGCTATAACATGATCTACCTCTCTAGTTGCAGGAGGAATATGAGGAAGAAGTCTATTCTGCAACACTTTGTGCATTAGAAATTTCCATGGGGGGAAAATTGCAAGATGAGGATGATATGATTGAAAATCTGATTCAGAATCCACCTCCCAATGTATCACCATTAGAGGACATTGTATGAGAAACCCAAGACAAACCCTCAACTAATCTCTGTGTGGCTGAATCCACTCCTCTCCATGTTAAGAATATAGAGTTCAGCCCAAAAAGAACCTTGAAAATTAATCCATCCCTGTACACTTCCCAAGAGAAGGAACTATGTAGCCTGCTGAGAAAACACCTAGATGCCTTCACTTGGAGTTATAAGGAAATGAAAGGAGTGCACCCTTCACTATGCACTCATCATATATACATCAAGGAGGATTGCAAGCCAGTGAGGCAACCTCAAAGGAGGATGAATCCATCACTTAAAGATATTGTTAAGGAAGAATTGCAAAAATTGCTTGATGCAAGATTCATCTATCCCATCTCTGGCAGTGAATAAGTCTCTCCTTTGGTGCTAGTGCCCAAGAAAAATGGTAAGTGGAGAATTTGTGTCAACTATTGGGAATTGAACAAAGCCACTAAAAAGGGCCATTTTCCTTTACCTTTCGTAGATCAAGTGTTAGACAGTCTAGCAAGGAAAAAGTTTTTCTCTCTCCTAGATCGGTTTAGCGAGTACAATCAGATTCAAATCAGCCCAAAAGACCAAGATAAGAACACTTTCACTTATCCTTGGGGTACCTTTACATACCAAATCCTTCCTTTTAGTTTGTGTAACACTCCAGTCACTTTCCAAGGAACGGTACTGAATATATTTTCTAAATTAGTTCATGATGCAGTAGAGATATACATGGATGACTTTACTCCTTATGATTATGACTTTCAAGAAGCTTTATCTAATCTAGGAAAAGTTCTAGACAAGTGTATTGAGATGAACTTGTCCCTTAGTCCAGAAAAATGTGAATTTTTTATGACTGAAGGGACCATGCTAGGTCATGCAATATCTCAACAAGAACTGCAGGTGGACCCCAACAAAATTGCCTTCATCCAAAGGGTCCCACCTCCTCAAAAAGTGAGAGATGTCAGAAGCTTCCTAGGCTTAGTTGGGTATTACCAGAGATTCATTAAATATTTCAACAAGCTAGCCTCTCCTTTGTTTGGCCTCTTAGGTAAAGATGTGGAATTCATATGGTCGGAAAATTGTCAAGAAGCCTTAGATACCTTGAAGAGCAAGCTTGTGACTGCCCCAATTCTGAGAGGCCCAAACCGGGCCCTACCTTTCCACATTCACACAGATGCCTCGAACAAAGCAATAGGAGCAGACTTAGGACAAATTGATGAAATGTTACCATATGCCATATACTTTATAAGCAAAAACTTGTCAAAGGAAAAGTTAAACTATACAGTGACTGAGAAGGAATTCCTAGTTGTTGTGCATTCCTTAAAAAAATCAAACATTATATCAAAGGCTATCAAACTTTTGGACACTCTGATCATGTTGCAATTAGATATTTAATGAAAAACTGGATGTAAATGCTTGCATTATTAGATGGTTGCTTTTACTACAGCAGTTTGATTTGACCATTATTGATAAGCCTGGTAAAGAAAATGTTGTTGCTGACTTTTTGTCTAGAGTAAATTTGCCTGCATGTGAAGAAGGAATGGTGGATGACAAAATTCCAAATGAAAATCTATTTGCTATCTCACTACTCTCTCCATGGTTTGCTGATATAGCAAACTAATTTGTTTCAACACAGTTCCCACCACACCTATCCTCAAAAGAGAACAGAAAGATAGTAAGGAAAAGAACCCCTTTCACTTGGATTGGGGGCAATCTCTTCAAACTTGACCCAGGTCAGATCTTGAGAAGATGTGTAAGGGAGGAGGAAGTCTTTGACATCCTCCTGGCCTGTCATCATGGGCCTTATGGAGGTCATTTCACAGCAAAAAGAACTGCCTTCAATATACTGCAAGCAGGCTACTACAGGCCCACTCTTCATCAGGATGTGAGGAGATATACCAACCAGTGTGATCGGTGTCAGAGGATGGGGAAACCTACTCCAAAGGATGAGATTCCCATGCAACCTCAAGAGACCTTTGAGCCATTTGAGAAGTGGGGCATGGACTTTGTGGGGCCTATTAGCCCTCCTTCAAAGCAGAAACAATACATCATTTTGTGCACTGATTACCTCACAAAGTGGGCAGGGACAAAAGAAATCAAAGCAGTGACAAAGGAAAAAGTAGCTAAATTTTGGAGAGAGAACATATTCTACAAGTTCGGGTATCCAAGAGAGTTGGTCACAGATCAAGGTAGTCAGTTCACTTCCAATTTGATTGAAGACCTACTCACACATCATAGAATCAAGCACAGGACTTCGACCCCTTACCATCCACAAGCCAATGGCCAAGTGGAGGTCACTAATAGAGCATTGGAAGGGATCCTAACAAAGGTAGTGAGCAGCAGCAGAAAATACTGGGCGAATAGATTAGTTAAGGCCACTTGGGCCTACAACACAACATGGAAGACCACCACAGGGTTCAGACCCTATGAGCTGGTCTATGGGAAGAAGGCTTTGCTGTCAATAGAATTTGAATTCAATACCCTAAGGATGGCAGCTCAGCTAGACCTAGACCTTAGCCATGCATAGAAAGAAAGATTACTTCAGCTCAATGGATTGGATGAACACAGAATGCAGGCCCTTCTCCATACAGAGGTGGCTCAGCTTCAGAGAAGGATATGGCATGACAAAAATATCAAGGAGAACCAATTCCAAGAGGGGGATTGGGCACTACTCTATGATTCAAGATACAAAGATTTCAAGGGCAAGCTAAGGACAAGATGGTTGGGACCCCACACTATGGAGAAATGCAATGACAATGGTTCAGTTTTGATCAGAACCATTAATGATGAAGCCATCCCCATGCTTGTCAATAGACACCGGTTGAAAGTCTACAAGAAACCCCTCTCCAAGTGAGAGTTCATTGAAGATTTGAATAAGACAATGATGTTAGTGGAGCATGTCTTAGCCTCCACTTCACCCACTCACTAAAGAAAAAGAAAAAAAAAAAGGACTCAAGTGGAAACCTCCATGAGGCACTTGAGTGCCATCATTGGGTTGAAAACCTCTTCTGAGGCAGCTCAGTGATGTCAAAAAAATAGAGAAAAATAACATCCCCGGGTGAAAAACTCCCTTGGAGGTGCCCAGGGTAGGCAGTTAGGGTGAAAGCCTCCCCGAGGCGCCCTAGTTGTTTTCAAAAAAAAATATGAAAAAAGAGAAAAAGAAAAATGAATTTTCATTTGCATTGCAAGTTTGCAGGAGGACTACAGGAAGCAGCAAAAGGTGCTAAGGGAGCCCTGAAACCAAAACCAGCACCTATCCTACCTTCCCACACCTTTCTCCATCATTCTTGGCATTTCTTTCACCTCATTGTGCTTCTTTTTCAAAAACTGTGTTTTCTACATGAGGCTCTGTGTTTTCTACAGGAGGCTCATGTAGGAATTACAGAGAGCCAAAAATGGGTATAAAAGGTAGTTTGAGGGATAGGGAAGCTTCATGAATAAACTATAAACCCTCCTGCAGTCTTCGACCCTCCTTGCCACAATTTCCAAGCCTGCATCACAACCCCAAGAATCATTCTTCTTCCTATCCAAGAAAAACACAGAAAAAATAGTTTTTCAGGAAAAGAAAAAAACAAAAGAATAAGAAAGGAAACAACACCATCCACCTCACCCGAAGCCTACCTATTACCTCTCCATCTGTATCTACATCTCTGACATCATCCTCATAGCTCCAAGCATAGAAAGAAGTTGATGTTTCGAGGGGAGAAGCAGCTATATGAGCTCCTGTAGGAATTCCTGTAGCAGTTGATCCCATTAAAATCCAGCATCAGTAGCAAGAGAGTGCAAACATGAAGGTTGATCTGAGGAGGTAGGTTTCGTACATTCCCCCATTGAATATCAATATATGCAAGCAATGGTTTCAATGTGAGGAGAAGATAAACCATTTGGGAGGAGGAAATACATAAAGGAATTTCTTTTTATTTAAAAAAAAAAACACAGTCTCCTCTATTTCTGTTTTTCTAAAAAATTGTTGTCTCCATTTCCACATTTGGTTTCCCAAAAGAATATAAACAAAATGACAGGAGAATTTATGAGGAAGGAGCCCACAAAATCCTCCAAGCTCCATACACATCCCCAAGTAGTGGACATCTTCACAAGGGAAAATTGGATGAAATTTTTTGAGAAATTTCGAGGGTTTGATGAGGAGTTTGCCCAAGAATTTTCCCACTCTTTGGTCCCTCACTCAAGAACACATGCCACTATCACCTTTAGAGGTCTCTCCATGGAGATAACCCCTGAATTTATCAATAGATTCACTACCCTTCCTCTTGAGCTGTCTTGGATAAAGGATGAGAAACCAATTGGGCAGGCTGCTAAGAAAAACTTTTTCCAAAACATTGAAACCCCTGTAGAGAATAAAAATCGCATTAGAAGGGCTAGCATTCCATATCCTTGGGATGAGGTTAGCTAACAAATAATAAAATATATTTCCTATGAGGGGAGGTACAACATTGTCTATGGTTACCACTTTTGAATCCTTCATGAATTAAGGTATGGCATGGACACTCCAGCCCCTTAGAAGCTCAGCATCCCCTACATCCTCCTGCAATCCCTCATTGACTCCAGCACTAAGGTTCAAGCAGCTAGCTCACCATGGCTTAATTAAAATTTTAGTGGAAGAAGCTCTCCATACATTTACACTCCCTATAGCATGGGAAATCTCCCGAAACATGACATCAGAGGATGATATAAAGACCCTAACCTATGATATTAGTCCTACTAGTAGTGAGGAGGAAGAGAACCAAGGGGGAGAAAGTGAAGCAAATGGTGACTTAGTAGAACAAGAAAGGGAGTAGGAAACTAAGAGGGAGGAGGAAAACGTCAAAGAAAGAGAGCAGGAAGGAACAAAGACAAAAAAAGAGACAAAAGGAGGAGAGAAAGAGGCAGAAAAGAAAAAACAAGGAGAGATGTCCCCTGAGACTCTAAAAAGAGAGGTAGCAGCTATTCTCACTGCCCTCAGTACACCAATCAAGCCAAAACAAAACAAGAAAAGGCAGGCCTCCATGTATTTAAGGGCTAGGAAGAGCACAATAATCAAAATGGGGAAACCTCAGCTATCTTCAAAATTTCCAATTACAATTAAAGATTCACCCTCTGCCCAAGGAAAAGAATCCCCTTCCAAGGCACCTATCACATATGAAAGGGGGACTCCTAGATCTCCCACGTGGAAAGAAAAGGTAGAACTACAGGACCCAAAAATAGTCCTACAAGAGGCTTAGACAGTTCTACAAGAGACACTGTCAAAACTACAGGAGACCCAAGAGCTTGAGAAGGAAATGGAAGGATAGCCACAAGTAAAGGAGGAAGAAACAAAGCTACAAGAACCTGATCCTTAACCTAGTCTTGCCTCCTACTACAATCTACTTGAGGGAGGAAGAATAATTCCACAAAATTTGCAATTCCACTATGCAAATAGCCAAATCCAAAGGAGTTGACAATATTGGACATATTGAGAACAAACTCAAAGAAATGGGCAGAGAGTTGAGTGCTATCAGACACAGGGAAGCAATTACAAGAAGCCACCTTCAAACTGAAAATGAATTGTTAAGGATGCAACTACAAGAGAAAGAGACTCAGCTGGCATGCATGGCTAGCTTATCCATGGAGGCCTTGCAACGTAGAACACTAGAAAAATCCTATGGCCTATATCTCAAGGACCAATGGTTGCAATTTCAGATAAAGACTTTGGCACAAAGAGGCACAATGCCTTTCCAAGATTACAGGAAATTTATGGACTTGTTTGACCAAAGCACATCATAAGATGAGGCAAAGATGGCAGAATTACACCTACATAACATGGCCCTCACAGACATGAATGTGTGGGACCCCAATGTCAGGCTAGGGGACCTGCAACTAATGGCCATGGCCTCATGGATGAACCATGAAGAGTTGAGGGCAAAAGAAATAAGAAGGTTGATGATAAAAGAGTAGAATGAGCCATTAATGGTCAGAGCTAAGCCATCAGATCCCATGGCAATCATCAACACACATAACCTGCATGCCAATAATCCTTAGATTGCCCCCAGATATATAAGTGATCAGGCACAAGCCATTGCACACTTTTAGGATATGCAAAGGCTACTTAGGGATGACTATGTGCATGCATGCATGAGGAGATGGAACACCTTACCACATAGTCTGCAGATTAGGAAATATCATTCCCCCTTGAGGATGAAGGAGGAATTAAGAAGAGTGCCATTGTACAAGTGCTCCATGTAGAGGTTGAAGGTCAACTGGATTGGCCTCAAATTGAGTCCTCCACTACTGTTAGGCATGTTGGAAGGCAGAAGAGAAGAAGAAGAGGAGGAGAAGTGGGAGGAGATAGAAAGGAAGGCAAGATTCTATGACAAGGAAGAGCAGACCACATCAGAGGCTTGGGATGCTAGGGAGGCCACCAGGGCCATAAAAGATGAGGAGATGGACTAAGTTGCTTAGAGGATGAGCAACACTTTCAGTAGGGGGTGATGATGAGCCACATAAATGGGTAATTATATGGGCTCATTTTACCTCCTAACCTAGTCAAATCAACCATTCTCTTAGCTTATTGTATGATTTTCTGATTATATTTATGCTTATCGAGTGAGTTGAGTTAGTTATGATGCCATGTGGTCTAACATGTGTTTAATGCAAATTATTGATGAATTTTGAGGTCAAAATCAAGGATCCAGTGGACAAAAGATAGGACTTATAGGATGGAATCCCCCTCATTTATTACTCCTCACTTCGAATTCCCCTTCATTCAGCTTGAAGTACAAGCAGCCAAGTCATGCACTAGAAGGTAGCTGAGCAAGTGGAGGATGATTAATGATTATCTCAAGTTTTGGGAACCAAGCCTCCCTGATTTTAAGGAATTTTTTGATAGCTTCATTTCTATAAGTAGAGAGGCCTAGGGCCTCACTAGGGTTGGATTTTTGCTTATGTAAACTCTGCTCCAACTTCGAGCTTATTATTTTGTGACAGTTTCATGTAATATTGTTATTGTTTTGGAAATAAAGATGGGATCCTTTTTGAGCTAGCACTGAGTTACCTCAGAGGGCTAAAGCTCTTGGGTTAGGTCCCAATCCAAGTAGCCAAGCTACTCTCTACTTTTATTTGTTTGTTTATTTCATTTGTAGATTAGGTTGTTGTCATATGTATTTCTTTTATGGTTAGGAATAGGTTCCTTTTGATGATTTAGTAGTTTGCTTCCATTTATGCTCTCTATAGTAGGTTAAGCAGTGATAAATAAAAGATTCGAAAGGCTAGTAATAGTGCCTTGGCCTCTCTTCCTCCCTTTGGGACCATGATTTGAGGCAAAGACCCTCTTGCTTCCCCAAAAACACATATTTTCCTCATTCATAGGACTTCTAGTGTTTGCAGCTTTTTAGTGCTTAATAGTCTAGCTTTTCTTTGCTTCAGAACTTCTTCATCATGCTCACTTATTTATTTACAATAGTCTTCTTTCATGCTTTCCTTTCTTGCAACAGTTATCAACATTTCCTTCCATAGATCATAGTTTAGACTATTTTGATGCAAAACTTTGTTTTCCTAGATGCACTCATTTCATTGCTTACTTGATTTACTTGGTTGAATGTCATTTTTGTTATGCAGTAGGCCAGCCTATCATCCATCTCA
Source organism: Pinus taeda (assembly GCA_000404065.3). Lineage (NCBI taxonomy): Eukaryota > Viridiplantae > Streptophyta > Pinopsida > Pinales > Pinaceae > Pinus > Pinus taeda. Next base: position 164,690 of record APFE031496039.1, read on the forward strand.
TCCTCCATCTGATCCATGCCCTATACGTCACCCAAGTCTCCCCTCAATTCTGCCTTAGTTTCCTACATTTTCCATAGAATTTCTTCCTCTCTCCTTGAGCAAATCCAATCATCTTTCTCTCTCCTGATGATTCTCAGTAGACCCTAGGTGCCCTAACACCTCATTCCAACCTTTATCCACCTCTTTCACCCACTCTCACACCCTCAAAACAGTGAAAACTTCTCTCGGCCTCCTATAGAATGTTGTTTTCCTCCTGTAGATTTCCTGTGTCCTCCTATAGATTTTCCTGTAGGCTTTCTTTTGAACACTGAGTATGGGAAAAGCCTCGAGAAGGCCACCTAAGACCTCCTTGGACCCATCCACACCATCCTACATCCTCTCAAGTCCCCAAGCCACCCTCCAACGCCACCTATTCGCTACCACATTCCCACATAATAAGTTATATGCATGTCAAATTCACATAAAAATACGTAAAAATCCAAAAAGATGTTTTTGCTCATTTACTTCCAGAAATAGCTTAGTTAGATGTTTTTTACTTCCTTGAGTAGGTAACGGCATTCTTTTCATGGTTTTCATAGTGCTTTCTACAAAAGTTGGATCAGTTGGTTAATTTGGGTTTACTAGTGTTGCTTTACATTTCAAACTTTCTCCTTTCTACAATTAGAGTAGTATCTGTAGAGTAGTCTTTCTCTCCTTTCATCACATATAGAGCTTCTTCTGGAATCCATATAAGTTGGCTTGAGCTCTTAGTGATCTTGCATCGGCTGACCAAGTGACAACCTGCAGTAAGAACCAGTACTTTTGCATACAGCACCATCACTTCCAAGTTTGTTATGAACTACCAGGTCGATAAGAGTAAAGTAGGCAGCCTAGGAGTTGCAGCGTTATTGCTGTGATACTGGTTCTCACCAATACCAAGAATATTTTATCCTTTCATTTTACCATTACAATATTTTACAACATAATCCCATGGAAATAGTTTCATGCCTTTATATTTGAATATTTCTTTTCCTTTCTTTGATAGGTTTTCTCTTTCAACAAACTCTACACTATATGATCAGCATCTTCTTGTAGATGAGTATCAACTTCATTTTCAATATTACATGGTTGATTAGAATGTTGTGGGAGACCAATTGAAAATTTCTATTTATCCTTCTTATGGAAACTAATAGCAATCATTTTGGAAGATTTACACATATTCAATAAATAAAAACAATATAATAAGTAAATACATAAATTAAAAATGAATAACATATTTATTGGTGAAAGGAAAAAAAAACAACTTCATATTAAAACAAAACAATTATAAATTTTTTAAAATACAACTTTTAAATTTTTATTTCAAAATTTAGGATTACAAATATTTTATGATTTTCCAATTATGTTCTAGTTTTGTAAAACACAACTTAGAATTTCATGTTAAACTTGAAAATGTTGTAAACATCCTAGAACTTTATTTAGTCAAACAATTCTAGAGCTTTAAGTTAAAAGAAAATAGATTTTTCCACCCTCCCTAATATCTCAAACTCACTCGATTTTATTTTTAGGTTTATATGGCCATTTTGAAATTAAATAATTCTTTGAGGAATTTTTGTATTTAAATTTACATGGCTAATAATGAATTCAGAATTTTGAATGGAAAAAAAAATCAAATATTAAATGTTAGAGTGATAAATATAAGTCTTAAAAGTTAGAGATATATATCTAAATCTAAATCTAATTCTTAATTCTCACTACACCACTTTGATAAGGAAATCCAATAGTCTAAATTAGCACAATAATGAATTTCAAACCTCACCACTTGTTTTAAATAAATAATAATAACTTTCATTTTAAACCAAGATTGAAGAAAATATTATAGAGGGAAAACCAATTTGGAAGAAAGTTTCATTAAAAATTGAGTTTGAAGAAAAAAATGCATTATTAAATACTCTATCGTAAAGTGAGAACAAAGGTAAATTCCTCACATTAAAACAACTTTATCTTCCTACATTGTAAAGTGCATGAGGGCCACATCATTTTTCAAGTAATGATAAAGTATTTTCATTGATAAAGTTTTAGATTTCTATATGCAACTCTGTTAAAAATTCTTACTGTGCATGTGTTTCTTGCATCTCAAAAGCGCATGAGGGTCACATCCTTTTTTTAGTAATGATGAACTATTTTGATAAAGGTTTTTCATTGATAAAATTTAAATTTCTGAATCGAACTCTATTAAAAATTCCTACTGTACATGTGCCATAATGAACAGACCTAAAATAACATGGACATAACCTGATAAGGAAGTTGTGTTTTGAATGTTACATGCTCAAAATTCCAATCCCTTTTATGGGATCACCATCAAGCTTTGAGTCTCCTAGTGATGGTCCCACGGAAGGGATCGAAACATCAATCACGTAACATTCAGACTGCAATTTCCTTCTCACAAATATTTTACCATTGCATATGGCTCTCTTCATAATGGAAATAACCCTGGCCATATTTCATTTAGTGCTACTTTATGTTTTATGGCTATCAAAAATAATATGAATGTAAAATATTAGTAATAAAAAATTCATAATTCAGTGCTTTTATTCATAGTTACTACTTATGCGTGAAAAATATGGGACCAAAAGTTCACACCCTAGTCTTTGGTTGGAGTGGACAGACACCATCAGTAGAAAGGATGAAATGTATTATTTTCCCAGGCTACCCGACTGCATGAATGAAGTCTATCGGATTATGAAATGAAACTAATATCTAAACATACATAGAATTAAGAGCTTGTGTTGGTAATGTTGGGATTAATGTTAAATGGCTATGAAGGTTGGTTTTCAACTAAAGATTTATTTTAGTGATGACGGCAAGACTCAAAGTTGGTTAAAGTGATATGATGTGCAAGGCTAACCCATGTGATGTGATGTGTAAGGCTAATCCATGTGATTTAATGTGTAATGGTTGTTTAATTTGGATTGAAATTATGATGACAATGTGAATCAATGAAGATTGATTACAATGGTATGCAAGGCTAATTACGATGTTCTCAAAGTTAATTGTTCATTGATTTGGTGTTTTTCTTACAACCAAAATCAATATATGGCACATGAGAACTTGAGAATAAGGTCTGAAGAAGTTGATGTTCGCATTGAACAGAATCATTAGTTTACAATATGGTATATGATGAGCTAACATTTACAAGAAGTGCACAATTCTAACTTGTATCGAAGCCATGTAATCCATGAATAAGAATCCATATTGGAATCTAATTCATATAACCATGTTGTCAATAATGGAAGTATTATAGAGGAGTCTGAAGTCATTAAAATTGAATCTAATACAAATCTGGAAAAATAATTTTTGATTTTCCCTAATTTAGGGAAGAGACATAGATTAGAGCATGGTTATTATCATTTATAGCTCAAATTGACATTTTATTATCAGTGTCCACAACCTAGATTTGTAGTTGGTAACCATCATCCATGTTCTATAGAAAAAATGAACAAAACCTTGAGCTTTATCTTTTGCAATCATTGATGTTATACTATGATTATTTAGTTTTGTAAATAGTTTGTGTATTTCTCTAAATTTGAGTTCCAAACATGGAAAAGAATAGGTAGACTACATACAATCCTAGAATATGGAGAGGCAAGGCTTCACTTTGAATTCCTTCATGGAATGCAAATAGTCATAGATTCTTTTATATAAAAGATGCATTTTTGAATGGTAGAAAATCGAGAGAATTATTCTAAGAGAGAAAGTTCATGAATAGCCTAGTAAGGAGAAAAAGAGGAAGAGGAGTTGAAGTGGAGTAGAATTGAGAAGGAGAAGTAGAGGAGACAAGCAACTAAAAAGAGGATAGAAGCTGAATTTGGAGAAGATATATACCAAGTAACCAACATAATTAATTTATAATTTGAGTAGGGAATTGTTGTCTCCTTTCAGGTAGTATCTTGAAAAAGAGCAAGTTGGAGCTTGTAGAAGAGGAAGTGGTAGCTTCCCAACAAGTTGTAGATTGTAGAAGAAATTAGAGTAGGAAATTGTTGTCTCTTTTCAAGTAGTATCGTGAAAAAGAGAAAGTTGGAGCTTATAGAAGAGAAAGTGGTAACTTCCGAACAAGTTGTAGTTTGCCGAAGAAATTTGAGGTAGTATCCACCTATAGGTAGAAGCCTACAAAAAACTTGATGTAATAGAAGGAGTAAGAGCTTTCCTTCACATCACTTCAGCAAAATATTCATGGTTTTCTCCCTTTATGGGATTCCACCTATATCTAGTGTCTACATGTGTTGAATTTCTTAATTGTGTGTATGCTTTTGAATTCATTGTTAAATGTTGAACACATATACAATTATGCTAACCACAATAGAAAATATTACGAGTTGTTAAACTAATTTGAATTTGGTTATTTAAAAGAAAAAATTATTGATTCACCCCACTATTAGTAATTACTACATATACGTCAATTACTATCATAGTTGGTTCCTTTTGTATCAACCTAATAGTAGGAAGGAAGATCTAGTGCATAAGAGTGGCCAGTCATGAAGGATGTATAACCAACAAAGCACCTTTTTTCAATGGCACTAATTATACCCCGAGGAAAATAAGGATTAAGACATATGTAATGTCATTTGGTGCATATTGTTGGGCCGTAGTGGAGAATGGTTATGAAGAGCCACCTATAATAGGAAATAAAAAATACATGATTTAATTTACATTAAATGCCAAAGCCATGAATGGAATCCTTACTGGGCTAACTGAATCATAATTTATAAAAGTAATGCAACGTAATATTGCCAAATAAATGTTGAATAAGCTAAAAAAATATTAACCAAGGAGATGGTAAAGTAAAATTGGCTAAATTACAAGTTTATAGAATGTAATTTGAGTCCTTAACATTTAATTATGATGAAGCCATAACTAAGTTCTTGTTTAGAGTCGATGAAATTGTCAATGTTATGAAGGGCCTAGGTGAAAACATTGAGTCTACAATAGTCCAAAAAGTTTTGATATCATTACTTGCTAATATTAATCCCAAGGTATCATTAATTGAAGAAATGTCTAATATTGTAGAACTAATAATGGATCAATTGCTTGGTTCCCTAACTGCATATGAAATTAGAATTACTAAACAAAAATCATCCGCAAGTGATGCATCCTTAAAAAAAGATAAGAAATACATAGAAGAACAGGATTTGTCATATCCAGACTCAGATGAAGAACAAACAAAGTTTGTGAGATCAATGAGGAAAGGAACTCGTAAGTATAAGGGAAAACTTCCATTTAAATGCTTTAGTTGTGGAAAAGTAGGGCACTATGCCTCAAAATTCCCATATAAGAAGGAAGAGAATAATTTTAAATTGAAAGAAAATAACAAATATAACAAAATGAAGAATGAGAAAAATTTTAAAAGAAACTTTTTTATACACAAGAATATAGAAATTCCTCTAATGATACAAATGAATCATTTGATGAAGAAGGAACTAGTGAATTTTTTCTTATGGATTTATTGTCTAAATCTAAAAATTTTAATGATGTGAGTTGAGAGAAGAAGAATAAGGTGAAGTAGACCTTGAGGGGAAGCTAATTAGTGCCCTAGAAAAAATTGACAGACTCAAGGAAAATAACAAGAAACAGAAAGAAATTTTGTTATAATATGTTAAAGAAGATCCTATGTCCAAAGAGCTTATCTAGTTAAAATTTGAATTAGAACAGTCCAAGAAGGTGGAATACATCCTTCTCATAGGGGCTTCACTAGGGGAGCAATACCATACCACATGCACTCATATTGGGGAATATATATTAAGGGAAAAATGACATAATATATTGGGGGATATGTAGGGTGTAAAGGGTTTTTATATTGGCATGTTTAAAAAATGGAACTCAAATTTAATAAAAAAATATAAAGGGGTTTAAAAAATGTTAATGAAAAAAATGGATACCTACATTATCTAGTGAAAGTAGGGGTTTCTTAAATTGGGAAGGTGTATTAGGTTCATATTGGTAAGAGGTCAAATAATGTGATTTTTAAAGGTATTTTCCAATATGTAGTCAAATAATTAGGGGTATTTTTTAGTATGCAGGGAACACGTGTGTTATGTCAGAGGTTCATTAAGCAAATCCCCTATGATCCTACTACATCAATTAAAAGAGGAGGGCAAAGAGTGTGAAAAGTTGGAAGAAGAAGATACCCAAAGGAATAAGCTAGAGAAAGTGTAGGTTGAATTAATTGTGAATCTTCAACACATAAAGGGATCTAAAAGGTTGGGAACGATACTGACTGCTTAGATATCCTCACTTATGAAATTTTGGTTGGGCTATAAAGGAGAACTTAGTGAGAAGAAGATAGACGATAAAAATACCATAAGCTTTTTCAAAGCTATCACAACAGATAATGAAAACCACAACAAACCAGAGAATAAGGATGTTAGAACACACCTCAACAATACTAAGGCACAAATGCACCTAAGGAGCAACAAAATATTCATCTCATTCAACATTAGTAAAGGACTAATCCTATTCATGGCAGCAAACAAGAATATTGGATAAGTAGGAAATGAATTATCAGAGGCCTTATTTCTTTAGAAAAGAAAAAAATTAATTAATATATATATATATTATATATCAGATGCCAAGGAGACCTTATTCACAAGTACCATCGTTCTCCAAGTATTCAATTTTTTCCTATGAATATTGTTACATATGCAAGTATTTTTTCCACAAGGTTCTATACTACAGAGCATATATCAGAAGGAATGAAACAAGAAGTTTGAGGAGAAATTAAGGGAACAATAGATTTATAAATGAAAGAATAAACATGAGCAGGAACAATAATCCATTTTGTCTGATTTTTTATGTCATTGAGTTTTATTATTGTCACAAATTTTGTCATAAGTCATATGAATTTCAAATCAAAATGTTCAGATCACAGCCTCAAGACAATCATAGGATAATGGAATCCATGCAATGAAGAAAGAAGAAAGAAGATAATAAAATGAGTAAGTGCTCCTTTTTCTATATGCTCATAATCAAAATAATCAATGATATGTGGAGATTGGATGCTCTAGTCATATGATCGGGGACAAAGGCAAGTTCTTGTCTTTAGATGAAGATAAATTTGGAAATGACACTTTTAGGAATGATGCATCAGAAAAAAAAAATAAAAGGAATCGGTACAATTAGCTTGAATAATGGTAGAGGAAAGGGAATGTATTATTCATAGATGGACTTAAACATAACTTTTTGAGTGTAAGTTAGATGTGCGACAAACGTTGTGATGTCAAAAAAGAGCTCAGGATTGTGAGATAAGGTTTGCTATAATAGGAAAGATATTGACCAAATGAATATGAACAAAAAACAATGTATATGTTTTAAAGGAAGACAATGAAGAATCCTATTTGGGAAAACAAGGTGAGGGTTTGTTATGGCATAAGGCACTGGCACATCTAAACTTTGACCATATCATTAGACTCAATAAAAAAGGGAGATTTAAGACATTTCCCTAAGATAATGAAGCCTCAAAATCTATTTGCAAGTCATGTCAATCGGGGAAACAAGCTCGTGTTCCGTCCAAGACCAAGGATTTTCTATCAAATAAGAAGACCCTGCAACTAGTACATATGGATCTGTCTGAGCCCTCTAGAATAGAAGCACTTCGAGGTGAGAATTAATTCATTCGAGTGATTGATGTTTATTCCATACTAACATGAATAGCCATCTTGAGATATAAATTAGAATCATTTGAGAATTTTAAGGTATTCAAGGCAGACAAAGAACCAAACATGTTGCAAGATAAAGTGTATATGATCATACAAAGGAGGAGAGTTCACATAAAATGTATTTGTAGATTTCTATGATAAAATGAAATAAAAAGACAATACACCATTGTAGACAAACCCCATCAGAATGGAATTGTTGAAAGGTAGAATAGGTCAGCACACCAAATGGCTAGAGCTATGGTGTAGGAAAGGAACATTTCTTATATCTATTGGAAAAATGTTACACACAACAGTTCATATACTGAATAAGAAACATATCATACCCAATTGTGATAATACACCCTATGAATAATGGCATGGAAAACTAGCATCAATCAAACATTTCCGAGTATTTGTAAGTAGTTGTTATATTAAAAAAAATGACGAGAATTTGGTAAAGTTTGATGCAGGGCAAATTTTAGGGGCTAATATTCTTAGGTGGGTTAATTTTCCATGTTTTTTCAAGAAAAAATATCCGCTAATTTCCATTTTCTCTAAAAAATATTCACCCAATTTTTTTGTATAAAATTATTTTACCATTAAAATCGCCAAAATTTTATAAAGACTACGTAAATTCATTAGAAACTTGGATATTTTTATGAAAATATAACTAAACATTTTACAATTTGCATATTAGGGACTAGTGATATTTGTCAAGGTTTCCAAACTTTAGGATAAATTTCCATCCTTAAAATTTTCTCTAGTTTGATGCTAGGTTAGACAAAGGAATATTCTTAGGGTATTCAATGAAAATTAAAGGGGATAGGTGCTATAATAAAAGGCTACATAATATTTTTGTTTCTATAGCTATCAAGGTTGATAAGGAACTGTTATATGATCCAAAATACAAAATTCATAGTTCACAAAGTTAGGATAGAATATTTATTTATTTAGAATATTTAATTAAATATTGGAGGCACTTAGAAATAGAATATTGTTGTAAAATATATGACATCTACAATAATGTCGTATCTTAGGCGCCAATTTAGGAGTAGATTTGGTAGAGTGGTTAGAATTGAATTTATTGTAAATGGACTCTTGTTAATTTAATAAGTAGTTCATAACTAGAATAGGTTAGGAAATTAAGCTCATATATAGTTCATTCTCCTCATTGCAAGAGTGTTGGAGTGTGTGTGTAAACTCTTGCAAAATTATTATGTAATTTCTTTTCTAATTAATAAAATTGTCTATCTGAGGACATTTTTTCCGTTCTTGTGGTATCAGAGCTTCAATAATGTAGTTGATGTGAGGAGGAGATTCCATATCTACAAGTTTTTGGAAAACTCCATGAATTGATCAGCAAATGATTGGTATGAAAATTGTCTAGTTTTTGTTCAAAAGGAAAAGAAATTTTGTTAGGCACCCATACTACTAGTGTAACCCCTTATTGTTATTAGTACAACCCCCTTATTATATTGTTGTGCTAATGTAGTCCCCATATTGTTATTAATGTGCCTCATAGAAGCCCAATATTGTTATTATTGTGCCCTTACATTATTGTTGTTACATCGACTCTAATTATATTATGACCCCTTAGACTCCTATATATAGAAAGGAGGCCTTGTCATTTGTATCATCCAATAATTGTTAATTTATGTAATGTAAAGTAGGTTTCCCTGTCTAGGAGGCTGAATTCTAAGGCGTTGATCTTTCTTTTCTATCTTTTTGTGAGCTGGTTTCATAAGATTTGGTATTAGAGCTTTGGATTCTAGGGTTTCGCTACTCCAAACAGGTCATCATGGAATTTGCATTATAACCTTTTTTCTGCGGCGTTTCAAACACTAAAACAAAAACCCATTTGGGATGAAATCGTTTTGAACCTCGGGTATGAATTTTAGAGCTTGTCACGCTATATTTGTGGAGATATGATTTGAGGAAGTTGGCCTTTTTGCAGCCTCCTGAATTACATTCTAAATAGGTGACCTTGGGAAAATCATCATAACTTTTGTTTTGAGCATCAAATTGAAATTTCATAAGAAGTTATAGAAACTAGAAGGAATATAGTTTCTTATGTATATTTTTTAGATCCTAAGGTCAAAATAGTGACACGTGGCACTTCATACAAGTTCTCTCTTCTTAAAAGGTATATAATCAGGTCATCTTGGGAGATTCTGGATAACTCTTTCTTGGAGAATCCAAATTTGATCAGACAGGTGGTGTTGGAAAGAGGACACAGAGGGCTACTGCAGAGCGTAATTTCATAATTGGAAGAGCTAAAATTACAAAGTTATAGTCATTTCAATGTCGAGCTCCTAAAATCAAGAAAAGGTGATATGAGGAAGTTTGATGGCAAGGATCCGGTAAATTGGATACGACAGATGGAGAAATATTTTGATCTACATGGTGTACCACTGTTACAATAGGTATGTATTGCATCTTCATATTTAGAACTACATCAATTTTTATGGTATAAAGGGCTTTGTTCTCGTAAACAACTTGTTACGTGGTCAATTTTCATGGAGGAAATGATAGCACATTATGAGGATACAAGGAGAAACACCTTCTTTAGCCAACTGATAAATCTCAAACAAAAGTGTTCAGTGGTAGAACACATTTATGACTTTCAAAAATTGAATATAAGGGTAAATGATATTATAGAGAAGCAAAGGATTGATGTCTTCATAGGTACTTTAAAGGATAACATTCAACATGAGGTTCGTCTTTGGGAACTTGATTCATTGGAGAAGGAATTTAGGTGCGCAAGAAAAATTGAAAGTGAAAATATGGAAACAAGGAACCCCACCACTAATGACTGTAATTATGGAAGTGCTTCTTCTCCTAGCCTTCAACAACCTACAAGGGTTACACCACAACAATTGGAAGAAAAAAGAGAAAAAGGGCTTTGTTACAATTGTGATAGAAAATGCACTAAAGG
>APFE031496039.1:176082-212880 GCA_000404065.3 Pinus taeda
AGAGTAAAAGGGCTTTGTGACATACTAGAAAGTAAAATTATGGCAAAAATGAATTCTACCCCTCACAGCTATGAAGATGGAAGTGTTTTTTCTCCTAGCCTTCCACAACCTAGAAGGGTTACACCACAACAATCGGAAGAAAAAAGAGAAAAAGGGCTTTGTTACAATTGTGATAGAAAATGCACTAAAGGTCATAAGTGTGCTGAGAAGAAACTATTTTACATAGAGTATGAAGAGGAGGAAGAAAAGGATCAAGAAACATCGAAAGAAGAAGATATACATGAGGACCAAACCCCAGAGAAAGAAGAAATGAATCCGACCATATCTTGTAAAGCATTGGCAAGAATTACCACTCCTAAAACTCTCAAGATAGAAGGACATATCAAGAAGAAAAAGGTTCAAGAAGTGAAAGATGAAATTGAGAAAGAAGAAATGAATCCAAACATATCATGTAATGCATTGGCCGGAATTACCACTCCTCAAACTATCAAGATAGAAGGACATATCAAGAACAAAAATGTTCAACAAGTGAAAGATCACATCAAGCAACAAGAAATGAATCCAACCATATCTTGTAAAACATTGGAAGAAATTACCACTCCTCAAACTCTCAAGATAGAAGGACATATCAAGAAGACAAAGGTTCAAGCAGTGAAAGATCACATTGACCATCAACAACAACTTATCCAACTTTTAAAGGATAACGCTACTTTGGTGCAAAATCGAATGAAACAACAAGTAGGTCAACATCGCAGTGAAAAAAGTTTTGATGCAAGTGATTGGGTATTTTTACAGCTACATCTCAAGCAAGCTATTGATGAGAAGGAAATATTGGCAATACTACATGCACTTAAGAAATGGCGACCTTACCCAATGGGAAGATACTTCAAGGTAAAAATGGATCATGATAGTCTTAAATAATTTTTAGAACAAATATTATATTTAGAAGAATAGAAAAATGGGTCACAAATATGTTGGGTTATGACTTTGACATCATCTATAGAGAAGGGAAGAATTGTTTGTTGCAGATGCACTCTCAAGGAAGGATGAGGATGTGCAAGCATTGTTTTGTGCCATTTCTATTATCCAACCAGATTGGATAAATGAGGCAAGGGTTGAATGGAAGAAGGACAAAGAAGTGTGGCCACTCATTCAAAAGTTGTAGAATATCCCAATTCAAACAATATTGCGAGAACTTCAAGAGGAAGGAAAAATCATATTGGAACCTGGAGTAGTCACAGAAATAAGAACCCGACAGCTACGAAATCAATCAATTTCAGAGTATCACATCTAGTGGGAGAACTTGCCCGCTGAAGATTCCACATGGGAGGACAAGAATTTTATACAAAAGCATCAAGAACTACTCAAGCGTTGAGGACATCACTTTTTGAAGGAGAGGGCCATGTTAGGCCTCCATACTACTAGTGTAACCCCTTATTGTTATTAGTACAACCCCCTTATTATATTGTTGTGCCCATGCAGTCCCCATATTGTTATTATTGTGCCCCATAGAAGCCCACTATTGTTATTATTGTGCCCTTACATTATTGTTGTTATGTTGGCTCTAATTATATTATGACCCCTTATACTCCTATATATAGAAAGGAGGTCTTTTCATTTGTATCATCCAAGAATTGTTCATTTATGTAATGTAAAGGAGGTTGCCCCCTCGAAGAGGCTGAATTCTAAAGCGTTGATCTTTCTTTTCTATCTTTTTGTGAGCTGGTTTCATAACAAATTTTATTATTTTATTGATTTTAGATTTTTAAATCTGAAAATCAATTTTTTATTATTATCAAAATTTGCTTTGTGTCTTGAATTTTTGTTATCTACTCCACTTCAACACGCTGCTTGATTATACAAGAAAAATAATATTCTCACTGTGGCCTCAATGGCTTAGAAAGCCTACAACACATGAATGGTTGTTGAAGGCATGCAAGGAAATTCATTGGCACCACCATTAGTCTCCATCACTGCTGAAGAGGATCTGTGGTAATGGAATAGACTCATAACCGCTTCTTGAAGATGTGGCCTACCCTTTGGATCGGCTTTCACCTGGACAACTCTTGCCACTAAGTGGCTTAGATTCTTGCACGCCCTTATCAAGTCCCTCAGTGCCCTGGAGTAGAGGTAATAGGTGCCTGTTGAGCTATCCATAGCTAGTTGTTGCTTTAACTATGGGAAGTCAACTGGATCAATCAATAACAACAAATTAGTGGTCTCTTCCAACAACTTCCATGTCCTTTCCAGAACCTAACTATCTTTAGTGGTGCCTTCCAAATCTCTAGAGTTCACTTTCTCCTCTATTCTATTCACCATCATCCCCTGTGAGAATAGTTAGCACTCTAGTATCTGATGCGTGGTGCACAATGTGTTGTCCTCTTCATTTCCTTGTGTGAGTGTTCGCTTGAGAGAACAAATGTAGCTTGAGAGAGCTAGCTAGAAAGAAGCCAACATGAGCCAGGAAGAAACCAGCGTGAGCCAGCCAATAGCCAACGTGGAGGATAGCGTTAGCAAGTGTAAGGAAAAAATCGAGCTTCTTAAAGTGGGTTTTCCAAGTAATTTTAAAGTTGAATCAAAGAGTGAAGAAGCGTTTACTGGAGAGATAAGGAATATTTTTTTAATTTTGTAAATTTTTATTGGAGAGATAAGGAATATTATATTTTGGAGAGATATGGTGAGTTTTTGAATTTTTTGAATTTATTGTTTGTAAATTTGTGGAGTAATAAGATGTACTTATAAATTATAACTTTTTTTGGAGTAATAAGGTGTGAGGGGTTATTTGTAAATGTTTGGGGCAATAAATTTTGTAATTTTTGGAGTAATAAGAAGATTTTACCTGTAATTTTTTATTTGGAGAGATAAGTGTGACATTATAACTCAAAGTAATTTTTTACTTTGAGGGGGGTTTAGGGTACATTTTTCATAAAACTTTGCAAGGGATTGTAAATTAGTCAAATTTTGAAAGATTTCATTGTAAAATTCTTAAGAGAAATTGACTAGAGCCAAGTGAAAAGCTCAGTCATTTTTCTCCTTCAATGACTATACGAGGGTCAAGGCAAAGCCCCGATAGATCGTTTTTGCGTGGGGTGTTTCATGTGACGTGATGCTCATCTTCCCTGTGCTTGATTCTTTTTGGTGCAAAGCTTCAAACCTACAATGTCCAAGTTAATTAATCTATTCTCTGATTCTGATAAGCTTGAAGGGGTAAAATCATACAAGACTCTTCTTCCTCTAATATTAAACAATGCCTAAGGATTGAATCAAACCCTTAGCGATATAATGTATCACCAATGATAACATAGTTCTTAGCCAAGTGATGTAATTTTCGGTGTTCATCCTTGGAGGAAGCAGGAGGTAACCTCGAAGTCTCGAGATATATTATGATATCTCCATACTAGGGATCATGTGAAGAGATGAGGAATATATGTTCGTTGGGGAAACTTTCCTCATAAACAGTATCTTCTCCACAAGGTAGTTCGGAAATTAATTCCTTGAAAACCAAAGATTTCTTAGACTTGGCTGATAAGAACTCGAGATCAAATTCTTGTAAAATAACAATCCATCGATTGTATTTGCCCCCAATCACTCGCCTACTGAGGAAAAATTGGAAAGGATTAACCACCACTAAGACAAATTTTTTGCATAGCAGAATATAATGGCAAAGCCACTGGACAGCATGAACAGCTGCCAAGGCTAATTTCTCAATCGGATAATAGCGTAGTTCAGGGCCTACCAAGCCTTGACTCAAGTAGTAAATCACATGCTCCATGAAAGCATCATCTTCCTAAACTGGAAACATACCTATGTTTGATTCTGCGACTGCAAGATATAAAGGGCAATATCTTCCATAATCCGGTGGACTCAAAAGCAGGGCAGATATTAACACCTACTTCAAGGCATCAAAAGATCATTGCGCAAAGTCGTCCTATAAAAATGGAACTCCTTTCTTGAGCAAACACATAAACCCTTTAGTTGTCTCAACATAGTTCACTATAAACCGTCTCAAGAAATTTGCCTTCCCCTGAAGACTTTGAAGTTGTTGGATGGAAGACGGGGGAGGTAACTAAACTATTGCCTCCACCTTGAAGGGATCAAATTGAATCCCTTCAGTCGACACAATGAACCCGAACAACAGACCAAATGTAACCACAAAAATGCACTTATTTGGATTCAACCAGATCTTGTAAAAATTACATCGCTCAAAAACCAACCAAAGGTGACTAGGATGATCGATTCTCTTTCGAGAACAAGCAGCTAAATCATCCAAGTATGCTTCGATGACATGCTTGATGTCGTGGAAAGCATATGAAATGGCCCACTAGAACATAGCTCCAACATTTTTAAGACCAAAAGGCATCTTTTTGTACGCAAAGGTACCCCAAGGACATATGAAAGTTGTCTTATGCTAGTCTTCTAAATGGATAGATATTTGATTATAACCGGAGAATCCATCCATGAAGAAAAAAATCTCATTACCTACTCATTCAACAACTATTTGATCAATAAACGGTGTGGGGTAATTATCTTTCGGACAAGCTTTGTTCAAATCCCTAAAGTCAATGCACCCTCAGATCATTCCTTGTTTTTTATCAACTGGGACTAGATTAGAAACCCAATCCGTTAGAGGAATGGGGTATATGAAACCTGCCTTCAGCAGCTTTTCTACTTCAACATTAATAGTTGTTTCTTTCCTAGGATTGACTGACCAAAGCTTCTGACAAATCGGCTTAGAAATTTCATACGTCTTGATCTCATGCTAAACAACGGATGGATCAATACTAGGCATTTCTTCATAAGACCAAGCAAATACATCTCGAAACTCTTTAAAGAGGTCGATGTAAATTTGAATCTCTTCAGGGGAACACTCGACTCCGATGAAGACATCTTCTATGATATTAGGGTTCCTAGAGATGTCTATCAGTACGGTTTTTGAAATGACTAACATGTTACCTTCGACACGGATGTGTGTTGGAGCCAAAGGATTTGAAACCATACAAACATCGCTAGTAAGCAGATTGAAGAACCTGGATTCGACTTCTTGCAATGGGGGAAGAAAATGTGAACGATGGTGTAAGTCTTCCCAAGGTCGATCTACACCCATCATTGCTTCTAATATTGCTTCCTCAGATGGTAAAACCGTATCTAAGAAATCCATAGTAGAAGTAGAGTCAAGGGTCCAAGCTGGGGCCACATCAGCATCTGACTCTTCCTCCGAAAAAGAAGTAGGATGGTCATCTGCAGAGTTAATGATAGATTGATATCTAAGGTCTGTTACAAACATAGGAAATGCCATTCCACCAAATTTTCCTTCATCTAATGTGGTTGTAGGCGAAGGCAAGGTCCAAGGGTCTAAAAAATAACGAGTCTGCAAGAACTCTTCCTGTGAAGACTCTTTGAAGGATGAAATGGCATTGATTCTAGCTATAGGACTGGGAAGATCAAATGTACCCATCAATGAAGAATACATCCCAACTCCTAGATTCTCGATAGGTTGACGAGGGTTATCCACCAACGGAATAGTAGAATCCGAAGTTGTACGAGGGTCAACTGGAGAATAATCCAATTGATCAACCTTAACAATTTTCCCCTCATGAGGAAAACAAAGGACTCAAAACAGAGTCGAAACGACGACATCCATTTCATAAATCCAATTCCGTCCTAAGAGGATATTGTAATCTAGGTTGGCATCAATGATTTCTACTTCGATATTAACGACCTTTCCTCCAACACATATAGGAAAGTCCGGGATAATCCCCTGTGGCCTATGAGAATGTCTGTCAAATGTTGTCAAGAGTTTGGGTGAAGGAATAGCCAAAGGCGATCCAATGGCCTTCCAACATGACATAGACATTACGCATGTGGAAGCTCCCTCATCTATAACTGTTCGAAAAATGTTAGTTTTCCGATAAGTAGACTTTATTTGAAAAGTCATATGATGAGGGAGTCTCTTTTTGACATTGAGCATGTCACAAGTGAGCACTAAAGAATTGTTTGGATCAACTACCCCCTATCGCTGGAAGTAAAGCACTTCATTGAGCTGGACACGACTGGATTACCTCTAAAGCAAACATAGCGCATAGACTTTGAGCTAGATCTTCTACAATGGAGTAGTGTTGGGCTGCCCTAGCATTAGGGTTGATAGTCACGCATTTGGCGGAACCTTTTGGTATCCGAGGTA
This sequence comes from Pinus taeda, assembly GCA_000404065.3. Classification (NCBI taxonomy): domain Eukaryota; kingdom Viridiplantae; phylum Streptophyta; class Pinopsida; order Pinales; family Pinaceae; genus Pinus; species Pinus taeda. The sequence goes on from APFE031496039.1 coordinate 182,264, forward strand.
TAGACTCGATGAGGAACGCTCAATATGAAGTGGGTCCATAGTTCTGGGAACAGATTTATCCTTGGATGTTTCAGCTTCACCATAATCATGTGACCGTGTGGCCACATTGACGTGAGAACCCATCATGAAAACTTTTGAGGAATTGTCCCCCTCTTAGTTGCCCCCGGCAGAGGTACCTGATTTTGAATTTGCACTAGCAAGAAACTGTTGCCCTTGTGGGAAAGGGTTAGTTAAGACATCTTGGGAACTAGAAGACCCTTGCTGCACTAACAAGCACTGAACATCTTGAATTTTTGGGCAGAGATGCGTCAAATGGTCTCCACTACATAACTTGCATGGAAACTTAACTTTCTTCTTAGACTCTTTGCCACCCTCACCAGCATTATTGTCGGGCTTATTCACATTACCCTTCCCATATTGATTCTTATTTTTACCTTGTCCCTTCTTCTTCCCATCAGAATTTTGATTTCCTTTGGGGTTAGATGCCTAAACGGGATTTACGGAAGAAGGTTGAGAAGGTGGAGTAGTAGACGGTGCAGCCTGATTGGAAGAAGCAGTGTGTATAGAAAACTGTTGCAATTGGCTCATAAGTTTCACCACATTTTCATCAATTGATCCAACAATACCATCAGCATGCAGGCCTGGCTTTGGTTTGGCTATATCAACTGTAGATCTAGGAGCATCAAGCAAGATTTTCTGAAGAGTCCTAGACTGAGAATATATTAGTTCTAACTGTTGGGCGCGATAGATAGCTTGCTCTTCGGAATAAACTCTAGACATAGAAACATCCTTGGAGATCTCGGGTTGTAATGATTTTAAAAACCATTCGAGACAGAATTCAAGTGGAATTTCGGCTTTAATGAGCCTCTTTCTCCATCTCCATTCCTGGATATGATCCAAAATATGAGTAGCTGTGTCCTGATGAAAATTGGCCAAAAGTTCAGTTCCAGCTTCGTAATGGACAGGCAACTGAAAATGGTTTAAGAAAATGTTAGCCAAATTGGCAAAAGATGTAAAGGTTCCCCCTCGCAACTCTATATACCACTTAGCCACATTCCCAGTTAGGTGTGCTGAAATAGTCTCAACTGAATCGAATCATCGATTAGGGAGTTATATGAGCACCATAAATGGTACGTGGTTGCATGGTCACCTGGGTCTTCACCACTCTTCCCTTCAAATTTTGGAATATCCAATGGAAGTTTGGTTGGAACTGGAGGCCAAGCCAGATTGTATCTGATTGGATCGTTTGTCAACTTAGTCAATTTTGGCATATTGAGCGTGGCCAGAAAAGGAAGTCTCGGAGGACCTTATGGATTCAACCCAAATTGGGTGGGGTTCCCGAAAGTCTAAAAAGAATGACCTAGATTCTGAAAGGCACCAGGTTGCCCGAAGTAACTGGTAGAACCTGCTGAACCAAAAGGTGAAACTTGTGGTCCAGCAAAACTCAAATTTTGACCAACTCCAACCAAAAAACCTTTGTAACCAACAAAGTTTCCCGCTAACGAATTATTATAAGGAGTGGAAAACCCCTGGTAAGGGTTCCAAGCATTAGCTAAGGGTGGGAAACTTTGAAATGAATTAACCGAGGAGTACGGTACATTCCCTTGTTGGCCAAAAAATGGATTCCCAGTTCGAATCCCACTAACCGCAAGGTTATTCCAACTCTGAAAAGGATTAGTACCTTGACTTGTGAAAGGAAAAGGCATAGACCCTACCGTCAAATTGGAATGCGGTATATGACCACTTCCAAAAGGAAAACCCTGAAAATATGTCGATCCACTCATCATGGATGTGGAGGCAATTAATGGTACACTTAATGGAACTGAAGGAATACCTTTAGAGGGCATTCCAAAAGGGAAGAATCCAAAACTGGATGCATACGCTTGGGAACTTCCACTCATCGATGGAATGGAAGTAGACCCAAACAAGGATGCACTGGCAATAGATCCAAATAAGGATGTATAAGGGATGGAAATAGTTCCTCCCCCTTGTACTGATATAGGAGTCCACATACTCATAGCACTCGTGGCGGATGCCATGCTTCCAGCAGTGGTCATCAAAGGGATGTTTGTGTGTGGACCTGAGCTTGAAGGCCTGTGTGTCGGAGTTCCGATGTATAACAATACGTCCGGATGATCTGAAAGGAGAGGAGAATTCGGAGCCACAACCGACTTTGAGAGCTCTTCTACCTCAATATTTTCTTCCGACTGGAAGAATACTTGAGAAAGAATTGTTGTGTTCCTCTCTAACTCTGTGGTAGTACTAGGTCTACCTTGTACACCAATACCCCCAAGTAGAGGATCAATCTCCAATGCACCAGCTACCACTGGTTGAAAACCACTAGAAGAATCGCTCCTGCACCTTCTAGGAGAAGGCTCTGGACTCGCAAGTGAAAGCCCACGAAGTCTACAGGACCATCTAAGTGATCGGTCAACCACTTTGAATTATTTTAATAATATCTACTTAAAGATTCAATAAAATTGAAAGCTAGGCCGACTAGGAGCACCGAACACACACTAAAAATGTCCCTAAAGAATTCAACAGTTAAAAAAATTCCAAGTATTTCCACTACGGGTGATTAGGACTAGACACCAAAATACAAGAAAGTGAATAAAAAGGGCCTTCCAAAAATAGATTGGGGTAATTATGCCCCAAGTCTACTAGTGAAGGTATCAGAGGTAGTTACACTGACCTTCAAACAACAGCACTTGCCAGTTTAAGCCCCCTAGCTTTGCAGGGATTCCCTCCAAAAGTACCATTGAACATGATGCAACGTGAACCTCAGGTGCCACGGGATTCCCCTCCATAGCCACCTATGCAGATCCCTAGTATTGGCAACTAAAGGCACCAACTCGTATTAGAATCCGGGTGGAACAGTTGTAAGGTAAGATACGACAAGTAAGAGAGGGTGTATCTCTCGTCCTTATCTTCACAAACCCTCGTGCTTAACTCCCAGTCACGGAGCTTTCCCAGTCTCCCTAACACTATTGGATTTCATTCTTTATTTAGACTTCTATGTTTCACAATTTAGAGTGGCCTTGGAGAGTTTACTCTCCTCTCACCTAATCCAAGGCCCTAAATAACCTAAAACTTGTTGGTGTAACTGATTAACAATATAAAAAGTTCTTGTTTATTTTAGTAAGTGCTTGATTTAAGTTGGTTGTTCTTTTTAATTCAAAGGGACAATACGGAAGTGAAACTAATGGTGTTCTTATGACACAAAAGAAATTAATGAAAAACTAACTTATATGCAATGCACTTGTTTGTTCTTCGATAAAAAGCAACTTCTACTTGGGTTCTAAGAAACTTCTACAAAGAAAAAACTTTTTTCCTTTTCTTTTCTTGTAGCAAACTTCACATTCACAAAAACTAAAAGACTATTGATGCTCTAATGATGCAAAACTACCCTAATGCAAGGTGTACATGATAACGCAAAAATTCTAGATTACTCTAGCAAGAAACGAAAGCAATTTGTTTATAGGCCAACTTAAGTGTTTTGAAAGGAATCTAAATCTTGAACACAAAATCTTTCCAAAACAAGAAGGGCTAATAAAAAAGATCCCAAATCACTCTCAAAAACCAAAAGAAGCCAAACCCAAATTCGGCAAAGAAAGCAAAAACACTATTTTTGAAGGACTTTTCTTTTTCAAGCAACAATAAAAACAAATTTTCAAAAGCACTCAAAATGCTAACAAAGACTTAAAGACCGAAAGCAAATCACAAGGAAACTTTGCAAGTTATCAATTCAACATGAATGAAAACTTGAAACATAGGTGTTTCAACTTGCAATAAACGATCCAAAAGCAACAAAAAGAGCTTTGAGAAAATTGATCAAGAAATGCTCTTTCAAATTCATCAAAAAGAAACCTTCGAAAAGTAAGAAATGTGAATGGCCACAAAATTGATGGGAAGAAAAACAAGCAAACCATAAAAATGAAGTTTGACACAAAGATTGCAAACAATCTTCTGTTCTGGAAGACCAGAACAACCAAGAACCTCTATAAGAAGCCTTGTGTGTTCAAACACAAATTATAAACTCACTGTAAAGCAAACCGAGACCAAAAAACTTTTCAAAGTAGGAGAGAATTCGCAACAGTAAGCTCACTATAAAATTAAATTCCGAAAACAAAAATTGACTACTCAGAAACCACACAGACAAAGAAACAAATCTTTCCAAAAAGAAAGATTTGAAAAATTCATGCAAAAAATTGTATACGCGATTGTGTCCCTACACAACTGCATGTAGATGCACTTCTGCCAAAAGAAACTCTTGTATACACGGTTTCAGTTTATAGAAACAAGCATGTGTATGCTTCTATAAACAAACAAAGGTGCGTATATGAAGTTTTACAAGAAAAATAAAAAATGAGGCCTGATAAAAAAGATCAGACTTGGAGTCTGAGTTCCTATAGGAGCAAGCAATACAATGACAGTAAGCAGACTAAGAACTGAGCCCTGATTGGCATTAAATAACCCAAACAAGGAATAACAAGATTGTTCTCCCCAGCAGAGTCGCCAATTTTGTTAAGGGAATAAGTTCCCTAGGGCTTTGGATCAGAACTGTAGTAGAGCAGGAGTATTATATAGCTAGAAACAAGCATTCAACTCAGGAAACATGCTTAAACAAACTAACTATGCGAGGATGAACATACCCAGATGTCCTTTGTTTGGGTAGTTCTAGCGAGGGTTCAAACCCTCTGTAACTCATAATGATCTTCGAACCTGCAAATCAGCCAATTTGAATACACATAGCAGCATATAGATAAAGCATTATGGTGAAGTCAACTTTATATCATATATATAGATGGTTAGTTATACATTGAAATAGTCATTCAGATATAAACCATAACAATAACATCAAATGCATAGACAAAGTTGATATCAGGAACAAGATAGTGTTTCTTTTATTGTAGAAAACTATAATAAAAACATGGAAAGAGTTCACCTAAGTCTTCCTCTTCTGGCTCCAAGCAGAACCGTCCTCCAGGTCCATCTAGTCCCAGTCTTCAACAACCTCCTTCCATAACCAATACCATGATATCTACAAGCATATCAGAGAACATCAAAACTCAAGGAAACAAGTGTTTCCTGAACTGGGGGAAGTGCATGAAGCACAGGGATTCTTCAGACTTGATCAGGGGATAATCTCAGTATAGTAATTCTATTTCTTCTCTCATCCTTAAGGCCTTCCCATTGAAGTATTTTTATACTTCTCCCAAATTAGTTTTTTAGTTGGGAACAGTTGGGCCACTGGCACTAATACGTAATCAATAGGTAAAACCTATGATCTTTGCCCATAGTTAAGGAAATTTATTTTTTTAAGTGTTTTAACACATATACGTGGGTTGGGTATATATTGACCCATGTGTACACGCTTTTAACACAGGGAAAAGTAGCGTACATCGAGTAAAACACTATTTTTAAAATATTTGAACCAAGTCTAGGAGGAGGGGTTGCCCTAGGCCCTAAACCAAGCATCACAAATACCAAGGGTGATATTTGGAGCTATAAAACTCATTGAAAGCATTATAATATATAATGAATTATGGCAAGACATATGTGATGGAGACATTAAGCCTAATAAACCTATAGATGCAAGTTCACTTGCAAAATGGGAAGTTAAAAATGTTAAGGCACTAGCTCTTATAAAGTCTTCAGTTAATGATGACATGTATATTCATATTGGAAATGCCTTAGATACATGGTCTGCTTTGTGTACTTTCAAAGATCTATTTCATACACAACCTAAATCAGAAAAGGTTGATCTACAACTTACGTTGCTTCAACAAAAGCTAACTGAAGGAGGAGATTTCCTTGAGTATATCTCTAGGCTTAAAAATATTAAGAAAGAAATAGTAAAAGCCAGATTTCCAACAGTAGATGACAATTTCATGACCACAATTCTAATTGCTGGATTTCCTTCTTCTTACACGCATTTTTTGGAAACTCTACAAGTGACCGAAAAGCTAGATAAATTATAGTTTGATGAGCCAAGTGAGACGTTGGCTCAACACGACAAAACTTTTGGGAAGAAGAAGCAAGGGGAAGATATCTTCTTCACAGAGGCCAACACAAGTAAATCATCAACTAACAATTCTAGAGGAAGAGGACATTTCAATCAACATCCAGCAGCACATAGTGGACAAGGTCATGGAAGAAGCCAAAATAGAGGAAACTTTCAAGGAAGAGGAAACAGTCAAGGCAGAGGAAACTTTCAAAACAAAGGAAACTTTCAACGCAAAGGAAACTTTCAAGGAAGAGATCAATGTCAACGAAGAGGGAAAACTCAAAGTAGAGGTCAAAGCAGAGGCAGAGGACAATATCAAGGAAGAGGCAGAGACTTTAATCAAATTTTCTGCAAAAGATGTAACAAAGTGGGCCATTTTGTAGAAGATTTTATAACTTCCATTGATAAAATTCCAAAGCTCCATCAAAACATAGGTCAATTTTCCACTAATCAAGATAATGATGGTTCAAAATATGTCTTCACATCAATTCAAAGATAAAAATGAGCAACATTAGTTTCCACTTTTTTTAAAAGTAATTATGAAGATGCATGGATTTTAGATACAAGAGCTACTAAACACATGACTTTTTGACCTAAATTATTTTGGTACTTCCAACCATGCCACCTTAGTTCGATATTTCTTGTTGATGATACAAAACATGCTCCTTATGGAAAAGGTGTTGTTGGGTTGTGTTATATTCTTTCCAAGACCAACCCATGTAGTTAAACAAGGGGTTATGAGGGGTGCAGGGCCCCCCCTTCATTATGCCGATTGCGTAGCGGGGGGACTCACAGGAGGTTTGAGGGATGCAGGTAACCCCACTCTATGATTTTGTGCATGATTTTCATAAATGTTTTTGGACGCGATGGTTTTTGGTCCATGGTTTTGGATGCGATGGTTTTTGGTCCATGGTATTGGATGCTTCGTAATGTATAAATATGTATTATAAGATTGAAAGGAAAATAATGAAAAATCAAGCTGGTAGTCCCAATTTTGGGATCCAGGGGAAAATCTATGTGTATATGTGTTTTATGTGTTATGTTCTCACATTTTTATTTTATGTGTTTTAGAATTCACATGCAGGTAATTTTTGTGCAAGGTTAAAACCTACATTTGGTATTAGAGTTGTTTTGGCTTCAATGGGATGCCTTTGTTGCTGAGGGGTTTCGCTCAGGCCTGTAGTAGACCCTGTGCAATGGGAGATGTGCGAGATCAATTCTGGTGGTGAAAGAAGATGGCGAGCTATGGAAAGATAGAGATCGAGAAATTTAATGGTCAGAGTTTTGAGTTGTGGAACTCAAGATGGAGGATCTGTTGGTGGATAAAGATCAGTGGATAGCTGTAGATCTGGGTACTAAACCAATGGGAGTGTCCGATGAAGAATGGAAGAAGTTGGATCGGAAGGAAAAGAGCACAATAGGATTGTGTGTCTCAGATTCAGTATTGTTGAATGTATCAGGGGAAGCTACGGCAAAGGCTTTATGGGACAAGTTAAGGACTCTGTACCAATCTAAGTCTTGGTGAATAAATTGTTCCTGTAGAAAAAGTTGTATAACCTGAGGATGAAATATGGAGACTCAGTGACAGAGCATATGAATGCATTTAATACTGCGGTAAGTCAGTTAGCATCTGTTGATATTAAAATTTCAGATGAAGATAAGTTCATTAGTTTGTTGTGTTCTCTACCAGATTCGTGGGATAGTCTAGTTATTGCAATAGGTAGCAATGCAATTGCCTTGTATTTTGATGAAATAGTCTCATCCTTGCTGAAGAAGGATATGAGACAGAAAAATATGGAGAGCCAAAATGGTGATCCTTGTTTGTACGATGACGGTCCCAAAGCAGAAACAAAAATAAGTCATCGAGTGGGAGATCTAAATCTAGAGGGACATCTAAATCTCCAGGAAAACCTGTAAAGGTGGTGTGCTAGAATTGTAGAAAAGAAGGGCACTACAAAAAGGACTATAAATCATAAGCTCCTGACAAAGGAAAGGGATCATCTGATGCTCCTTCTGCAGAGGTGAAAACCACCTCAAATGATGGTGGCGATGTGTACTTGGCTTCTTCAAGTACACACGTAGATCATGAGGCATGGTTGATTGGCTCAGGTGCATCCTTTCACTTCACTCCCCATAGAGAGTGGTTTTGCAAGCATGAGAAATATGATGGTGGTGATGTCTTCTTAGGGGATGATAGCAAGGCTAGAATCGTTGTTCGTGGAAAATTAAAGTTGAAGTTGCAAGGTAGAAGGATTAGAACGCTTCCGGGTGTTCTACATATTCCTGCATTCGCCAGAAATATGATTTCTATAAGCAAGTTGGATGATGCAGGTGTAAAAATAGTGTTTGAGAAGGATATCTGCAAGATGGTTTAGGGAGCACTGGTATTGATGCGGGGAGTTTGGATTGGAACTCTGTACAAGCTGCAAGGTAGCACTGTTGTTGATGGGTGCAACAGTTCTGTGATTCCTGAAAGTGGAGCAGAAAATCTAGTCGTCTCTGAAGAGAGGACCATGCTGTCGCATCAAAGGCTTGGACATATTGGAGAGAAGGGCATTCAAATACTTCATGGCAAAGGTATGTTAGAAGGTACGAGTAATAGCTCTTTGGATTTTGATTTCTGTGAAAATTGTGTATATGGGAAGCAGAATCGGGTGAGTTTCCCCTCTAGAAGTAAGAGGGCGAAACAGATATTAGAGCTCATGCACAGTGATTTTGTTGGACCTGTGAAGGTCCCATCACTGGGTAATTCTGTGTGCTATGTATCATTTGTAGATGACTTCTCAAGGAATACATGGATATATTTCCTTAAGAAAAAATCTAAAGTCTTTGACAGGTTTAAAGAATTCAAGGCTCTGGTGGAAAACCAGACAGAGAAGAAGATAAAGGTGCTGAGGACAGATAATGATGGAGGGTTTTGCAGTAAGGAATTTGAAGAATTCTGTAAGAAGTGTGGTATAGCATGATAGAAGAGTACTCCATATACACCTCAGCAAAATGGAGTTGCAGAAAGAATGAATAAGACGTTGACGGAAAGGGCAAGAAGCATGCTCAGTGGTGTTGGGTTAGGATAGGAATTTTGGGCAAAGGCGGTGGATACTGAATGTTACCTGGTCAATAGGTAACCTCATTAACATTGGAGGATAAGACTCCACAAGACGTATGGAATGGTAAGAAACCCTCTCTTTCACATCTGAGGGTATTTAGATGTGATGCATATGTACATGTTCCAAAGGAGAAATGAACCAAGCTGGATAGTAAATCTAAAAAGTTCATCTTTATTGGGGATAAGGATGGTTTGAAGGGTTATAAGCTTTGGAACCCAGTAACAAGGAAGGCTATGTACAGCCGAGATGTGGTGTTTAGAGAGGTGAAAGATGTTATTAATCATGAAGTCTAGGCAGAGGAACCTGAGAAGATAGAGTTTGAGCTAAAGGAGGAAGAATCAGACTCTATAGCAGAGGAGGAATCAGAAGCTGAAGAGCCACAAACTTTGGGTGTAAGAAGATCAGTTCAAGAAAGAAGGCAGACAGAAAGGTATAGTCCATTTGATTTCTGTTCAAATTTTTCTTTATCTATTACTGATGATGATCCCAAAACTGTGAAGGAAGCAGTGGATTCAGAGGATGGAAAACTCTGGAAAGAGGCCATGGTTGATGAAATGGCATCTTTGCACAAAAATGAGGCTTGGGATCTAGTGGAGTTTCGAGCTGGAAGGAAACCCATTGGCAACAAATGGGTGTTCAGAAAGAAGACAAATGCAGAAGGAAAAGTGGAGAAATACAAATCTTGGTTGGTAGCAAAAGGTTATTCCCGGTGCCGGGAATTGATTTTGGTGATATTTTTTCTCCTGTTGCCAAGGTAACTTCTATTAGATTACTTTTATTTGTTGTTGCTGCTTTTGATTTTGAGGTAGAATAGATAGATGTGAAGGAAACATTCCTTCATGGGGATCTGAAAGAGGAAATCTACATGAAGCAACCTAAAGGCTTTGCGGTGAAGGGAAAGAAAGAACTAGTATGCAAGTTAAAGAAGTCTCTGTATGGTTTAAAATAGTCACCAAGGATGTGGTATCATAAATTTGATACATTTATACGGGGACTTGGCTTCACCAGAAGCAAATCATATTAGTGTGTGTATTTTAAATTAATTGGTGACCATGTTATTTATCTGGTCTTGTATGTGGATGATATGTTTCTGGTTGGAAATGACAAAGAAATTATCCAAGATTTGAAGACCCAATTAGCCTCCAAATTCGACATGAAAAATCTTGGTGCTGCAAACTATATTTTGGGCATGGAAATTAAAAGAGATTAGGTAAGGTGGAAGCTTTGGTTAAACCAGATGAATTATGTCAAGAAAATACTGCAAAGGTTTAATATGCAGGATAGTAAACCGGTGAAGGTTTCTATTGCTGTAGGTGTGAGGTTATCTATTGAACAGTTTCCAAAGACATAAAAAGAGGAAGAGGACATGTCTCGTGTTCCATATGCAAGTGTAGTCAGTAGCCTGATGTATGCAATGGTTTGTACTAGACCAAAAATTGCACATGTAGTGGGAGTATCAAGCAGGTTTATGTCAAAACCATGGAAGGAGCATTGGGCAACAGTGAAGCAGGTTTTCGGGTATTTGCATGGCACTAGTAATTATGGTTTGTGCTATCGAAGAAGACCAGGATTGGACAGAGTGTTGGATATTCATGGCTTTGTTGATGCAGACTGGGCTAGAGATCTAGATCAGAGAAGATCTACAAGTGGGTATGTGTTTAACCTATTTGGAGGTGCAGTTAGTTGGATAGTAAGAAACAATCTATAGGTGGCACTATCAACTACAGAGGCAGAATACATGGTAGCCACTCATGCAGTAAGGAAGCAGTTTGGTTGTAGAGATTGTGTTCAACTATGGGGTTAGTACAGGGAGCTATAAGGATAGACTGTGAACGCCAAAGTGCAATTTTCTTGGCAAAGAACCCTGCTTATCATTCAAAGACAAAGCACATTGATGTTCAGTATCACTTTGTGAGGGATATGATAGAAGACAAAAAGGTGTTGCTGGTAAAGGTGGACACTTTGAAGAATACTGCAGATGCATTGACAAAATCTGTGAGCTCTAAGAAGTTCTCTTGGTGTAGAGAAACAATGGGCATTGTAGGGCTGGAAAAATGACTAAGCTCTCTTGTGGCCCCCTGTGGAAATAAAACAAGTGGGAGAATGTTGGGTTGTGTTATATTCTTTCCATGACTAGCCCTTCGTTGCACCAATTCTATAGCTGGGGGGGTCACAGGGGGTTTGAGGTGTACTCATAACCCAACTTTATGGGGTCTAGGACAACGCCCCAGAAAATTTTGGTTTTGGAGCCTATGTTAGGTTAGATAGACCCACCTATGGTTTTGTGCATGTTTTTTGCACATGTTTTTGGATGTGATGGTTTCTGGTCCATGGTATTGGACGTGATGGTTTTCGGTCCATGGTATTAGATGCTTTGGCATGTATAAATATGTATTATAACATTGAAAGCAATATAATGAAAAATCAAGCTGCTAGTCCCAGTTTTGGGATCCAGGGTAAAATCTTTGTGTATATGTGTTTTATGTGTTATGCTCTCGCATTGTTTATTTTCTATGTTTTAGAATTCGTATGCAAGTAATTTATGTATGGGGTTAAAACCTACAAGTAGCTATTGTGCCTCATGCATGATGTGGATCTCTAGCTAGAGGAGCCTATTCCCATCACGGCTCACCTAATTCACAAAATTTCTCAACTGCCATTCAAAGGACATGACCCCGAGGCCATTGCGGGAAAAAGCAGCAACTTGGCCCTCTCAGAAGCCATGAAGGCCAAGTATAAACTAGACAAGAAAAAGCAGGGGTACATAATAGCAAGCATTAAGGAAAAAGGGGTGTGCATAGCTACCCCACTGCTGGCCGGCAAGATAATGAGGAAATGTCATGCCGATGAAGTACAAGTGTCTATGATTGCACTGGTAGAGTAGTGCGCAGAGGGGGTATAGTTCAATTGGGTGCAGTTCCTCTGCGAACAGTTTCTGACGAACTGCAAGGAGGCCCAGGAGCAGGGTAAGACCTTCCACTACATGTGGGTGCTCTTATCCATCTTGTTGGTTGTAGGGGAACTACCAAAGGACAACCATCTTCCCATTATTGAGGGTTATCTTGCCAAAGCCGTGAGGTACACCTCGCTTTGGGCTACAAAATACATGAAGAGGATTCGCGAGACCAAGGTGTTTTGGGTGTTCATGGAGTTGAGCATTCGAATACGGATCAACCAAAGGGTGCACCTATCTCCTACAGTTCATAATAGCTTGTTGATCACAGCAGAGTTCAAGGTGGATATGCATAACCTGTATATCTGGGCACGTAAGGATCCAATGCAAAAATGGGTGAAGCTTCCATTCATCATGATGGATGATGTGATCTTTGCAGTAGTGGAGTCATGGCCTCTAGAGTGGCACACCTTGTACTTGGAAAAAATGGAGAAGGTCGTAGCCCAGCAAATAAAGAAGGACACCAAGCGACACATCTCACAGCTAGGTAAAAAGAGGCACCAGGAAGAAGAAGCAGCCGCACAGCAGAAGACGGCTGATGCAACAACAGTGGCATAGGTGGAAAAGACCACAACAACACCAACAAGAGAGCCCGAGGAGGGCCAGGAGATGTCCACGGGGTATCATACTGAAGAAGTGGAAAAGACAAAACATGCGGACCCCAGTTCAGCATTGACCCAACTCAAGCGGCCATGTGGCCTTAAGAAAACAGATTCCAGGAAGAAGGTAAAAGCGATAAAGTAGTTTGTTGGCCCGATAACGCTCATAGAAGGTGATCTGTTTGACATCAGCGAAACGATTTGCAACGTCACGAAGGACGTGCTCCACGAACTGAGGATGGAACAAAACGCTGTCTTGGGGGTGCTCAGTGTGCAGCTACAAGGCTTATAGGTACAACCCCCCAAACAGGTACAATGGCTCAATACATAACACCAGGAATCGCCAAGGCCGAATAGATGTTGCATGCCCGTATGGACAACCATTTTGTGTTGCCCGAAGGCATGCTAGCAGCAACAAGCAAGGGTGACTGGGCTACGATGAGCAACATGAAAGGCATCGACCTGAACTTTGCAGCCCTTCCATTTGAAATTATGTACCAGCAGCATGATGGGGTCATCGCAGAGCTCCGTGCCCGGGAAGGCTGCGCGATCTAGGTCTTGAACAAGAAAAAAATCAACATGGACTAATTCAGCCTCTAGCATGATAAGTTGGCTGCACAGGCTCACAGACTGAAGCAGGCAGTAGATGATGCGTGTAGGAGTGTCCCAGAGTTGGTCGTGCTGGTAGAACTACCAACAACAGAGCAGGTTCATAGATTGGCAACAAGAGTCTGTGAGGCCAAGGAGGAAACAACGAAGGTTCGGTTGGAGCTGAACTTGCAGATCGTCGAGCTGCGATTGAAGGCGCAGCCCTCCACACCCCGAAAAGTAAGAGAGCAATGCACCCACAGTATCCAGATGGGGTTGGAACAAATTGGCCAGGTGACACAGGATTGTACCGGGATGTTGGAGCAAGCACTAACCATGCTTATGCACCTGCAGGGAGACCCGAACCTACAACATCTAGAGATAGAGGTGCACAAGTTGCAGCAGGAGTATGATAGTGTCTAGGGCACTATGTAGATGGTTGTCCATACTCAACAACTCACCAGACTACAACAGGCAAGGGCACTGAAGGACCAATTAGACGCCACACACCAAAAAGAAGCCCTGCTTAAAGCATGCATCCAACCATGGATCGATGAAGCTTTCACAATTATAGCTACCATTGAAGGGAAGCTTGCACAAATGCAAGAACTTAATGCGGATAGATAGGAATGTGACCCTGATCATGGAATTTCAGAGATACGTGATACGTGTGCAACAAGTACAGCAGACAGTGGAAGAGTGTGTTGTGAACACCCAAGCTATGCGAGACATGCTAGATGGACTTCATGCAAAGATCTCCGCACCAGCAGAGTGACTCGAGACGAGTCACGATGATTGTGTTGGGGGCCTGTTGGGCATGGGATCCCCCACAGCATGTTTTTGGGGCTTAAAGCCCTAGTTTTGTTCAATGTAATGTAAAGACTCCACGAAGTACGAATGCGAAGCGCAAAAGTATAGGATGAGTCACATGGTTGTTTGCCCTAAAAATTGTAAAATAATGTAAAGTTCTGTCAGCCTACCAATGGTTCGCGGATCATGGGATTGTATAAATAGAGCGAGGCTCTAAGTGTAAAGACAGTTTTTTGGTTAAGAAAGCAATAGATAGATGCGAAGGCATGGTTAGAAGATAGAAGTGGATCTGAAGTGTATTGGGTCATAGTAGTAGGAAGAGGCTCTGCAGCTGAGTGCGCAGAGGCCTAGTAGAGTTTGCAACTGAGTGCGCAGACCCCTGCAAAATAGGTGTGCAGGGTGGAGTCGGGTCTGTAATTGAACTAAACTTGAAAAGGAGTACAAATAAAGATAAGTTTGATTCGCAATATTTTCCATCTATGGTTCTGTTAATCTTTATGCATTTATATTATTTTTTATTACGTGCACTTACTTGAAATTTGAACAAGTAATAAGAATATTGGGCCTGCACAAACTATGTCAAAGCACTAATATAATAGCTCAGTGAGGATCGAGATCAGGACAATACGGTATTCGCGCCCCTTAAATAGGTGCGCACAGGCTGCTGCGCGGAGCAGCACAAGCATGCAGGTTCGGACCGCAAACCTCCAAAACCTTCATTAAGACATCCCTAGGGTGTGGAAACTTGGTTCTAGCACCCTCCCATACTACTTCGGGTGAGACCTCAGTCCACGCTCCATGGACTATTGCTGAAAGGAACAATTGTACCAGGATTTTCTTGGCTAAATCACTTCTGAGCCCGGGTCAGGCCACACGTAGCCAACAACTTTGATGACAAAGATCAATAAACTTCATGTAGTCCTGAAATGGCATGGTTCGCCTCTGTGGTAGTGTCTTAATCTGAAACTGTAGCCATTGTTCTTTGAGGAAGAGAGCATAGGATTTAGCTAGAATCCTACACTCGATGGCCTCCAAGGAGAGGCTGGCCATACATGCTAGTTGGTTCTCTCTTTCCTACAGCTGTCCCCTTAGCCATGCATTTTCTCTCTCAAGTTGACTTCTCATGATTGCTTCTCTGTCCCTTAAGCCACTTAGCTCCTTGCCCATTTATTTGAGTTTCTCTTCCATGTGCCCAATGTCTTCCACCCATTTTGACTTGCCAATTTGCATCCATCGGTGGGTTATGACATTCTCCTTCTTAAGGTCGAAAAACAATGGGATGGCAAATTTTTGAGGTATTACCCTACCTCCTTCAATAAACCAGTAATAGGAGTCCGGGTTAGGTTGGGGGCTTGGTCCCTTTGTCTCTAGGTCTTCTTCTTTTGTTTCTTACTTCTCCCCTACCTTTCTTTCCAATTTTTGTGCCTCCTGTAGTTTCAGCAGAGTATCCTGTAGCATTGTTTTTGCTTCCTGTAGGTTTTGTTGTGGATCCTATAAGATTACCTTACCCTTTGAGGAAGTTGATTTAGTATTACGCCTCCTTACATATGTGATTGGTGACCTAGTGAAAGGCATTTTGTCTCTTTCAGTAGGGTAATATTCAATCTCAATAGGAATTTTTATTGATATTTTTGGTTTCCTTTGTTTGATTCTTGTGCTCTTTCTTTTTTCTGAAATATAGTGGGGTTTGCCTCCTTATTTTTCATTTTTTCTTGACTGGAGTACTGAGAGCAGTGAGGGAAATTGCTTCCTCTCTCTTAGTGGCCTCTGGGGAAACCCTAGGTGACTCCTCCTTGTGTTCTTTCCCATTTGTTTCCATGACTTCTTCCTCTTTGTTTTTTCTGTCTTCTTCCTCTTGTGGATCTTCATCATCTCTATCAGTTTCTTCCTTAGTTTCCTCCTTCGTCTCATCATCATCCTTCTTCTCTTCTTCCTCTTCTTCTTCTGATTCATCATGTTCCCCTGTGTCATCTTCTTCTTCATCCATCTCATCCTTATCTAGCTTTGTATCTTCCTCTTCCTATTTTTCCTCCTCCTCACTGACAGAAGGACTAACATCAAAAGTGAGGGTTTTGATGTCATCCTCTGCTAGCAAGTCTCTCAAGATTGACCATGTTATAGGGATTCTGAGGTTTTGGAGGGCATCTTTAATGAGGATCCTAATCAACCCATGGTGAGACAATTGTTTGGAATTCCCTTCCTTCACTTTGTTCCTGGAGTCAATGAGTGATTGCATCAAGAAATAGGGTGTGTTGATTCTTTGGTGAATTGGTGTTTCTACCCCAAATATTAATTATTCAAGGATCCTGAAATGATAGCCATAAAAAAAATTTGTCTACCCTCACATGAGATATATTTGATGAGTTGGTAGCCTACCTCACTCCATGGGTATGGCAGACTGTCCCTCCTTACTCCATTTTTGTCCTCAGTGGGTTCTTCACCTTCTAAAAAGAATTTCCTTTTTGCCACTTGACTATCTCCTTTGTCTTCTTTTCTCCATGGAATTCCTAGGGGTAGTGTGGTGACCCTACTAATGAGATTTGGGGTGAGATCTATAGTGAGGCCTCTAACTAAAGCAATGGCATGGATTCTGCTGTGTGAAGTGAGGGAATGAGAAAATTCTTGAGCCACCTAATCATCATACCCTTTGAATTTTTTGAAAAACCCCATCCAATTATGTCATGTAAAGATTTCGAGCACCTAGGGATGTTGTTGTATCCTCAGAGTGTTTGTGGGCTCTCTCTTATTTAAACATCCTATCATCTTACTTGTGAAGCTTGAGGAAATAATGAGAGGGTTGACACAATCTTTTTAAATGCAGGAGAAAAACAGAATTGACTGTTTATGGAATTCACCTCTTGCAGTTGCTAAATTCACTAGATTTTAGAGTATTTCTGGTTCATTTGTTTGTAAATTGGGATGGAACTTTAGAGCCTACCTCTTTAGAATGGTGGCAGTGGACACTTCCTGTGATATCCCTTATTGAACTCTTCTCTTCCTATCCTATAGATTGCCTCTGTGTATCCTAAACACTGATCCTGTAGACTGTATCCTATAGATTGTATCCTATAGGAATTCTTGTGCATGCTGCTATAGGATTTCCTATGTAGAATGATGGATCCTTGCTTCCAGTGGGTGGCCCAAGCTATGAGAGCGATTTGAGTGAGGGAGTTTCGAGGAGGCGGAATGCATGGATGCATGTGAACAATGTTTTATTTCCCTTTATGGTGTTTCGGGGTGAGGTGGTGTGTTGGCAGGAGAGGTACGTTGCCATTTTTGAAATGTTGGTCCCCACTACCACCTCATCATTTCCCACTCCTCATAATCAGCTCCCACCTCGTAGATCCATAGTTTAACCACTTCTTGTCCTTCTCCTCCTCTGGCTTTGAGTTGATTGCAGCCACGTGTGAGAGGACACCCAATTTTGCATGTGCTAGCTAAACGAAGGTGGCCAAGTTAACTGGCCACCTTTCCACTTATAAAACAACTATATCATAACCCTTACAACATTTGATTAAATGGTGCATATGAGTGAGTGAGTGGGATACTTACTTGTGGTTTCAATGCCATGCAGCAATTGTTGAAGATCAAAGGATTTGCATTGTTTATTTGTTGTATGCCATTCTTCTTCCTCCTCTTGTTATCTACTAATGGTTTCTTGGCTTTTGCAGGTATCTGTGACTGAAGATCTGATGTTGCTATTGCTGTGGAGCTCCTGGATTATCCTAGTGAAGAACTGTAGCTGGTTATTGGAATTCTGTAGGATAGGCTGCTACAGGATATCCTATAGGATGTACTGTAGTTGCTTCTCCCTCAGAATTCTTTAATCATGTTGCTAGCTAGTACTGTGAGGATGGTGTAATGAATGGACAGAGGGAGTAGGAGTGTGTGTAGAGCAAAGGACACTCAGGTAATGCTATTACTCCTCTCTATTTTCTTTTTTTCTATTTCTATGATTGGCAGAAACTGCTAAACTCATCTTTTTTGTTTTGAATGGTGAGTGTAGGGATGATAATGGTGGATGAGATGAGGTGTTAGATCATGCCTAGGATGAATTTTAGGGACCCAACAAGCCTACCATGTTCCCTCGGATTGCTTCCTATAGGTTTACCGGGCCACTGTAATTCCTACAAGGTCATCCTGTAGATTTTCAAGGGATCCCATAAGAATACATGGAATCCTGTAGAAAACATAGTCTTCAAATAAATCGAAGCAATGGAGTGGAAAAACAATGGAAATGACGGAGGGGTGCATGGTGAGGAGTCGAGGAGATGAATATGTGTGAGGCAGGGTTCCCTTTGGATCCTTTTTTTTCTCCTTGACTGTCTTTCTTGCCCACCTACAAATAATAATCATATCTTTCTCTGTCTTTATTCTTTTCTTCTTTGAAAAACAACTAGGCTGCCTCAGAGAGGTTTTCACCCTAGTTGTTTGCCCGGGGCACCTCAAGGGATGTTTTCACCCAGGGATCTTCTTATTCTTTTTTTTTTTCATCATTGGGCCGCCTCACGAGGTTTTCAACCCAAAGATGAGACTCAGGTGCCTCATGGAGGTTTTCACCTGAGTCCTTATTCTTTTTTATTTTTTTTTCTTTTTCAGTGACTTGATGAGGAAGGAGTTGGAACTTTCTCCACCATCATCATTGTTTTATTGATATTGTCAATGAACTCTTATTTTGATAAAGGTCTCTTACACATTTTTAATCAGTGCCCATTAACAAGCAACAGAATGGCTTCTTCATCTATAGTTATGATTTTCTCTGAACCATTATCATGGAATCTTTCCACAACATAAGGTCTGAGCCATCTTGTCCTTAGCTTGCCCTTGAAGTCTTTATACCTAGAATCATACAACAATGTCCAATTGCCCTCCTGAAATTTCTTCTCCTTAATATTTTTATCATGCCATATCTTCCTCTGAAGTTGAACTATCTCTGTATGTAGGAGGGTCTGCATTCTGAATTCATCCAAGCCATTCAATTGGAACAATCTCTCTTTTTTTGCATGACTGAGATCCAAATCTAGTTGAGCTACCATCCTCAATGCGTTATATTCAAACTCAATGGACAGCAAGGCTCTTTTCTCGTAGACCATCTCATAGGGTGTAAATCCAGTGGTGTTCTTCCATGTGGTATTATAGACCTAGGTGACCTCAACTAGTCTCTCTACCCAATACTTCCTGCTGCTACTCACTAACTTGGTTAAGATGCCCTCTAGTGCCCTGTTGGTCACCTCCACTTGCCCATTAGCTTGTGTATGGTAGGGAGTGGAGGTCCTATGCTTGATTTTGTGATGGCTGAGTAAGGTAAAATGGCTTCCTTGGTCTGTGACTAGCTCTCTAGGGTACCCAAATTTGTAGAATACATTCTCCCTTAGGATCTCAGCCACCTTCTCTTTAATTGTTTTCTTAATTGCCTTAGTTTTTTCCCACTTAGTCAAATAATCAGTGCACACAATAATGTATTTCTTTTTGCTTTGAAGGAGGTTTGATAGGCCCAATGAAGTCCATGCCCCACTTGTAAAATGGCTCGAAAGTGACTTGAGGTTGTAGGGGCATTTCATCTGTTGGAGTAGGCTTTCCCATCCTCTGGCACCGATCACACTCACTAGTGTAATTTTTCACATCTTGATGAAGAGTGGGCCAATAATAGCTTGTTTGTAACACTTTGAATGTTGTCCTCTTTGCTACAATGTGACCTCCACAAGGCCCATCATAGCAGGTCAGAAGGATGTCAAAAACTTCCTCCTCCCTTACACACCTTCTCAAGATTTAGTCTGGGCCAAGTTTCAAAAGATTTCCCCCAATCCAGGTGAAGGGAGCACTTTTCCTAACTATCTTTCTCTTTTCTTTGGAGGCAAATTTTGGTGGGAATTATGTTAATACCAAATGGTTTGCTATATCAACAAACCATGGAGAGAGAACTGAAATAGAAAACAAGTGCTCATCTGGTAACTGTTCATCCACCATTCCTTCTTCACCTGCAGGTAGATTCACCCTAGATAAAAAGTTTGCAACAACATTTTCATTACCAGGCTTATCAACAATGGTTAGATCAAACTATTGTAAAAAGGGAAACCATCTTATAATTCGAGCATTCACATCTGGTTTGTTCATGAAATATTTGATTGTAGCATGGTTAGTATGCACAAATGTTTGATAGTCTGTAATGTAATGCCTAAATATTTTTAATGAATGCACAACAAACAATAGTTCCTTTTCGGTCACTGTATAATTTAGCTCAATCGTTGACAAGTTCTTACTGATAAAATAGATGGCATAAGGCAATTTTTCCTCTATCTGACCTAAGTCTGCTCCTATGGCTTTGTGTGAGGCATCAGCATGAATATGAAAGTGTCGGAAATAATACTAAGAGGGGGGGTGAATCAATATTATTAGATCAATAGTTTAATTTTTAAAACTAATTTGTATACGTTACTTCAACTCAGTGAACTAGCGTATATACACAACTATACTTAATGAAACCAGTGTATATGCAGAGATATTTTGATTTACCCAAATTATCATGTAGTGAACCTTAATCAGTATATCAGTAATTCATTAGACAGTGCAGCAAAAGAAGAATAAAGCATCACACATAAGCAACACACATAAACACCAAGATATAAGGTGGAAACCCAATGTGGGTGAAAACCACCTGCTGCAATCATCTCTGTCTTCTTTTAATAATAAGAAAATTCTATTTACAATTTTTGTATTAGGGCAACCTTATACCAATTTGCAGGCTTCTACCTACAAAAGGCTACAACCTTCGCTCCTTCTCCAACTTCTACTGGAAGGGAGATACAACCCCCTAGCTCTTGTAATAGCTGATATGTTTACTAGTATGTAGGTGTTGGCCTATAGAATGGTACAACCTTCTCCTTTCTTCCAGGGACCACGTTTCATAAATTTTCAAACTAGATCCATCAACAACATCATTCAATCATCAAGTATATCTACATCAACCAATCTCCTATTGAACCAAACACAACCAAGTCAATCAATCACTTTGACAACCCATCAATCTGATCTTTCAAAATGATGTCACCAGAATACAGTAACCAGAACCCAAGCTAGAACCCAGAATACTTCAACAACAAACATTAACAACTAAAACATATATTATAAGGTATACTCTACTTTCTTGTGCCGAACCTTTATGTACATGTGCTTTCCTAAAAGCCAACCAGTGTATACATTTGTAAATATTAATTCATAATTCTGAAGCTATACCAGAATTCAGTTATACCCAAATCATATCATTTACAGAATAATATATGCTTCAGTATTTAGATCTAGAATATTCATAAGCAAAAACACATAATTATAGTTCACTTTACGCCTTGAGATCATGATCCATCATTAGATCTTATCCTCTATCAACTGCTAAGGTTTTTCCTTGGTTCAGATCCAACAATGCACCATAACCCAATAACCTGAATACTAGATCTCACTCTTCATCATATATTCATTGCTTGAGTGCCTTGGCCTAATGATCTTCTCCTCCTTTTATAATTTTAGGCCTTTCTCAATACCATGGACCAAAACCACTTAGAACCAATACCTTGGATCAAATACCTAGGGTCAGTACCTCGGATCAAATACCATGGACCAATACCATGGATCAAAATATCATGGACCAAAACTTAGTTTTCCAAGGTATACGTGATTTTCTTTTTGTGAAAGTGTGTGTGTACATTATATGCTCCTTTTGTTCTATTAACCTGCATGTATACGTGGCTTGGTCAATGGTGAACTTGTGTGTACCTCTCTTTCTTCATTCTTTGAAGACTAATCTGTCATTCTTTGTTGTTTTTCCTGGCATACTATGATATTTCATCTTAGTGAGTTCCCTTCTAAACTATTCCTTGAAGCTGCCCTACATTTCATCACATCTTTACTACATGTCATGCATTCTATCACATCTGAGATCTCTTTTGTAGAGTCCTCTAGTTACCATATACAAGTGATTTGTTCTTCTACAAATGGGTTGCCATCAAGTACGACACATACATCATAATGCCAAAAATCTCCCCCCTTGGAGTTGATGGCAACAACAACCACACTAAGTCATTCTCCCCCTTTGACATCAAGGGCAAAGGGTCATGCTCCCCTTGAGTGCATGCTGAATTTTCTAATATGTTGAAGTGTGCTGATTGAGCTCCCCTGATCGAGTCCATGCTCCCCCTGAGCATAAGCAAAGTCTACAAAACGATGTTCTAAAATAAGAACATGACTCTATACTTGCATCACAAATGACCTTCCTATCACCAATGACTCATACATACATCCATCTCCCAACCAAGTGGGGATATACCAAATTTGACTCATTGAACCAACCAAGTGGGGATATATCAATTGTTTATACATGTCAAAAACAAGAAACATTACATCATCCATCCCACGCATAATCGGGTTACAAATTAGGTCTTTTTCATGACTGTTACGTTAAAATATATACATGACATATATAACAGAGACCAAATATCTTAAGCAATACCATGATAGTCATTAGCGACTATCATCAGTAGCATCTGTCAATCAGTATCCAGACCAGCAACCATGTTCTCCCCCTAAACCTGTTCCACCTAAAACAAAATCTGCACTGATATCTTCTAAGATAATGCTAACAATATGCATTATTGGAAGCATATGCTCCCCCTGAACCTATGTCAAATGTTCACTGTCAGATCTGATTATTTCATATATCAGAAGAGTTATCAAGGCATCATAAACAATCAAATATATATCAAGTTATCAACAACTTATGAGAGCCAACATATTTCCACATTTCATCAACAGACTATAACCATCATCAAGCAAAGAAGATAATTCACTGAACCATATTAGACCCCTTTTTCCTTAGTCTGGCCCACTGCATTTCCTCAAACCAGCATATACGCAACTGTACCCACAGAAACCGGTGTATATACGCGACAATGCTTCATGAAACTCATGTATAACCACCTATCTCTGAAGAAGATAGGATTTAACAGTAGGATGATGCAGCAACTACTCCCAACTTTTGTCTGAGATATTCAAATGTCTCTCTGGGCAATGGTTTAGAGAATATATCAGCAACCTGTTCTTTGGAGGGAACATACTACAATTTGACCTTTTGTTCAAGCACTTGTTCACATAGAAAATGATATTTGATGGGTATGTGCTTGGTCTTGGAGTGCATGACTAGATTCTTTGAAATACTGATGGCACTTGTATTCTCACATAGAATGGAGATGGGTGGAGTACATGTGATCTGAATGTCTTGCAAGGTTTGCATCATCCAAATTAGTTGTGTGCAGCAAGATGCAGTAGCCACGTATTCTGCTTGAGCTGTAGATAATGCAATTGAACTCCGTTTCTTGTTGAACCAAGACACTAACCTGGAACCCATATAGAAAGCACCACCAGTAGTGCTTTTTCTATCATCAACACTTCCTGCCCAATCTACATCTATATATGCATGAAGTGTAAGATCTGTATCTCTAGGATACCATAAACCAAAGCTTTATGTTCCTTGAAGATATTTGAAAATCCTTTTCACTAACTGAAGGTGTGTTTCTCTAGGATTTGCTTGGAATTTTCCTACTATTCCCACTACATGCATGATGTCCAGTCGGGTACCTATTAGATAAAGTAGACTTCCAATCATGGATTTGTAATCTGGTTGATGTACTATTGCTAATTCATCATTTGAGATAAGACTGTATCCTGTTACCAGTGGGGTACATACTGGTTTAGAATCTTCCATGCCATACTTTTTCAGGATCTGTTTGAGATATTCGGTTTGTGAGAGAAAAATACCATCTTTATTCTGCTGAACTTGTAGGCCAAGAAAGTAGGTGAGCTCACCAAGCAAGGACATTTCAAATTCTTGCTGCATTACTGAGGCAAAATTTTGACACATGGATTCTTCATTGCTACCAAAAATGATATCATCAACATACACAACAATTATTAGTAATTTATCAGTGTCCATCTTTGTATATAGATTTTTATCTACTAACCCCTTTGAAAAACCTTGTTGGTGGAGATATTTGTCAAGACAATAGTACCATGCTCTTGGTGCCTGTTTTAGACCATAGAGAGCTTTTCTGAGTTTTCATACACGTTTTGCATCATTTCCAAGAATGAATCCTTCTCGTTGTTCAATAGGGACTTCTTCTTCTAAGTCTCCATTAAGAAAGGAAGATTTTACATCCATTTGGTATACTTTGAATTTCTAAAAACTAGAAAGAGCAAGAAACATTCTTGTGGCTTCAAGTCTAGCAACAGGCGCAAAAGTTTCTTCAAAATATATACCTTCTTGTTGAGCATATCCAAACAAGTCTGGCCTTGTTTCTAATAACTTCTCCATTTTTGTTCAGTTTGTTTTTGAATATCCATTTAGTTCCTATGATATTCTTATCATGAGGGCTAGGAACTAATTCCCAAGTATTATTCTTTTCGATTTTCTCAAGTTCTTCATTCATGGCCTTGACCCAACATTCATCTCTGCATGCTTCATTCACATTTTGAGGTTCAGTGGAAGATAGTAATGTTAGATAGCTTGAGTTTTTGGCATTAGTTCTTCTTTTCTGCACACCTGCCCCTTTTCCCCAAAATTTCAGTTTTTGGATGATTTTTCTAAACATACCTGGATGGAGTCTTTTCTTTTATTGTTATATCTTCTTCTGGTGCTTCATTGGTTTCTTCTTCAGAATAAATGTGATTTGATGTGGGAAAATTATCCTCATCTTCTTCATTGTCATGATCTTCGATTTTTATCTATTTTGCATTTTTTCATGTTTCATCAACTACAACATCAATACTTTCAATAATTTTCCCATGTCTTTTGTTATAACTTTTATATCCTTTACTTCGAGAAGAGTAGCCAAGAAGAATGCCTTCATCTGCTCTAGGTTCAAGCTTACCAAGTTTTTCATCAGTTGTTTTGATGTAACATTTTCTTCCAAAAACTTTGAAGTACTTTATTGTAGGAGTTTTACCATACCAAAGTTCACGCGGAGTTTGAGTGCTATTTACCCAAACATTTTCTTGGTTGAGAATAGTGACGGCGGTGAATGCAGCTTCACCCTAGAAGGTTGCAGGAGTTCCAGATTCATCTAACATAACACGAGCCATTTGTTGAATGGTTCTATTCATCCTTTCTACCACTCCATTTTGCTGAGGAGTCCTTGCAGTGGACAACTACCTTTTTATTCCATGTTGTTCACAGAAGTCAAAGAATTCATCCGAGGTAAATTCCCCTCCTCGATCAGATCTGAGGCATTTGATTTTGCGATCTGATTCATTTTCAACCAAAGCTTTGAAGGCTTTGAACTTTTCAAATGCTTCATTTTTATGCTTTAGAATACCTATCCAACACATTCTAAAAAAATCATCAATGAGTAATATAAAGTATTCTTCTCCATGAGGTGACTTTTTCCTTGATGGTCCACATAAATTAGTATGAACAAGTTCAAGGGGCTTACTTGCTGATCCTTCCTTTTCGATGAATTGAGATCTAGTTTTCTTACCGAATTGACATGATTTGCATATATTATTTTTAGGAATGTTGATATCTAGAATATCTTGAACAGCCTTGAATCTGCATGATTTTCTTATTTGAGAAAATCTTAGATGTCCCAATCTTCTGTCCCATAGCCAGTTTTCATCATTTTTGCTTAGATAACATTGTTGTTGTCCTCCCTTAAGTATGTATAGGTTGTTTGAAGTTCTTGTACATTTAATCATAGTTTCGCTTGTATCAAGCTCACGAACAACACATCCATTTGATCGAAACACTACTTCATTTCCTTGATCACACATTTGACTCACACTCAATAGGTTATGTTTTAAGCCATCAACATACATAACATTTCCAGCTTTAACTTTTTCTTTCAGGAAAATAGATCCTTTACCTTTTATGACAGCAGGAGTGTCGTTTCCAAATGAGACACCCTTTTCCTTTTCTAAGGAATCATATGTGGTTTTTCTCTGTCACCTGTCATGTGTTTTGAGCATCCACTATCAATGTACCACTGTATTTCTTGTCTTTCTGCATACAAGGCTATACCACATCTTTCTGTTTGTGGTCCTTTCTTTCTCCATATTTTGGGATTCAATGGAGTTTTCTCCTTTTGAGATATTTGCCGAAATTTTCTCTTGCATTTAGATTCTCCATGGCCAAAGTTGTTACAGATTGAGCATTCCATTTCATTTTCAAGTAGAGAAAAGTTATTATAGGAACTTTTCTTGATCCCTGTCACATTCCTTTAATTTCATGCTTCTCTAGTCATGATGGTTTTGTAAGCAACACATTGAGCAGCTCTGTGTCCAAAATTATGACATGAGAAACATTGACCATTAAATAAACTCCTACGATTATCGAATCTACTGACTTGGTGATTGTAGTTTCTATTGATATTCATCTTTGAAGCAAATTGAGTATGATTTAACTGAGGTTGGTTGTGGCTTTTGTTCATCCTTGAAGTAAATTGACCCTGGTTTACCTGGTGATCTGCTTTATGCCTTTGCTGGCGATTGTCAAACTTTTCACTGCTCCTTGCTGCATCAAGATAGCTTTTAGTGGACGTTGACGGCTTCTATGATTGAGATGCTTCTTCAGTATATCCAAGGCATGTCTTTATTAGAGGAGAACGCTGCACTTTGATAATTTCATTTAAGGTTTCTGATCCTTTAGCAAATCTGCGATTGAGAGGTTTTTCTTTCTCAAGATCCTTTCTTAGACCCACGATTTTACATTCTAGTTTTCATTGTGTTTTTCTCTTTTATCAAGTTGGTATGTCAAGGTATCTATAATCATATTCTTTTCTTCTAAATAGATTTGAAGTTTAGAGATTTCTTCATAAAGGTCATCTTCATCTAAAGCATCCAAAAAATCATCATCTTCATAAGCCATCAGAAGTATATAGTCATTAATATTTTCATCTTCATCACTATTTGATAAACCATCTCTATCTTCATGAGTGTAGTAGCTCTTTTTACTTACACTTTGTTTTCTATTCCATTTTGCAGAATCCTTCCCTTTATCATATTTATCTTTATGAGGGCATTTGGCAGCATAATGACCAAATCTACTACAGGAAAAACATTTGAAGTTAATTTACCTTTGAATCTTCCGGAACCCCATTGAAGGTTCTCAACAAAGTTTGCTTCTTCTTCTCCATCTGAAATATGTCATGATACATTGAGTTCTTCTTTTCCTTTTTCTGAAGCTTTAAATGCAGCTTCTCTCATATCTGATGGACCTCCTTTTCTCATCTCAAAGGCAGTTAATATTCTGTGAAGCTGTGTCATAGTAATAGTATGTAGATCCTACTTTTCTTATATGGCAGATACTTTCGATTAAAATTTAGCAGACAAGGATCTTAAGACTTTTTCAACCAAGGTAACTTCCTTTATCTCTTCACCCGGATTCTTCATGCAATTAACAACCTCATCTATATGCATGAAGTAACTAGCTATACTTTGATCATTGTGCATCTTGAGAGTTTCATATTGAATTCTGAGAGCTTGTAGTTTCACTTGTTTTACCTGAGAGTCTCCTTCATAGCTTAGAATGATTTTGTCCAATATTTCTTTGACTGATTTGAGCTGCATAACTTTGACAAACTCTGATTGTGACAGACTTCCTAATAATGTATTGACACCCTTGGCATTGGTTTCATATTCCTTTTTACCTGCCGTATCTATAGGAATTGTTGATGGAAATGTATATCCTCCTTCCACGATTTCCCAAACATCTGTTCCAAGAGATTGAAGATAGGTTGTGGTTCTTACCTTCCAATAAACGAAGTTTCTCCCATCAAAGGTTGGTGGTTTGATGGATCCCCCGCTTTCTTGATTACTCATGATGATGGATCTGCCTTCAAGCGATCAAGCTTCTTCTAAAGGACATGCTCTAATACCAATTGTTGGAAATAATACTGAAAGGGGGGGTGAATTAGTATTATCAAATCAATAATTTAATTTTCAAGACTGATTTGTATACGCTACTTCAACTCAGTGAGCTAGCATGTATACACAACTATACTTAATAAAACCAGCGTATATGCCGAGATCTTTTGATTTACCCAAATTATCATGTAGTGAACTTTAATCAGGATATCAGCAATTCATTAGACAGTCCAGTAAGAGTAGAATAAAGCATCACACATAAGCAACACACATAAACACCAAGATATAAGGTGGAAACCCAATGTGGGTGAAAACCACCTGCTGTAATCGTCTTTGTCTTCTTCTAATAATAAGAAAATTCTATTTACAATTTTTTTACTGGTGCAGCCTTATACTAGTACACAGGCTTCTACTTGTAGAAGGCTACAACCTTCTCTCATTCTCTAGCTTCTACTGGAAGGGAGCTACAACCCCCTAGCTCTTGTAGTAGCTAATATGTTTACTAGTATGTAGGTGCTGGCCTACAGAAGGCTACAACCTTCTCCTTTCTTCCAGGGACCACGTTTCATAAATTTTCAGACTGGATCCATCAACAACATCATTCAATCATCAAATATATCTGCATCAACCAATCTCCTATTGAACCAACCACAACCAAGTCAATTAATCACTTTGACAACCCATCAATATGATCTTTCAGAATGTTGTAACCAAAATATAGTAACCAGAACCCAAGCTAGAACCCAAAATATTGCAACAACAAACAGCAACAACTAAAACATAGATTATAAGGTATACACTACTCTCTTGTGCCAAACCTGCGTGTATACATGCTTTCCTCAAAGCCAACTAGCTTATACATCTATAAATATTAATTCATAATTTTGCAGCTATACCAGACTTCAGTTATACCAAAATCATATCATTTACAGAATAATATATGCGTCAGTATTCAGATCTAGAATATTCATGAGAAATAACACATAATGGTAGTTCAATTTATGCCTTAAGATCCTGATCCATCATTAGATCTTATCCTCCATCAACTGCTAAGGTTCCTCTTTGGTTCAGATCCAGCAATGCACCATAACCCAATAACCTGCACACTAGTTCTCACTCTTCATCATATATTCAATGCTTGGGTGCTTTGGCCTAATGATCTTCTTCTGCTTTTATAGTTTTACGACTTCCTCAATACTAATTACCAAAACCACTTAGAACCAATACTTTTCCTAGATTAGTCAGGACTTCTTGATAATCACATCCATAAGGTGTAAAAACATCCATATTAATTTCCACCGCATCATGTACTAATTCGGCGAAAATACTCAAGACTGCTCTCTGAAAAGTGGAAGGAGCATTGCATAGGCCAAAAGGAAGGACCCTATAGGCAAAATTACCCCAAGGATAGGTGAATGTGGTCTTATCTTAGTCTTCTAGGCCGATTTGGATTTAGTTTTACCCACTAAATCCATCTAGGAAAGAAAAAAAATGTTTTCCCTACTAGGTCCTCTAGCACTTCATGAATGAAGGGTAGGGGAAAATGATCCTTATTTGTGGCTTTATTCAACTCCCTGTAATTGACACAAATCCCCCACTTACCATTTTTCATGGGAAATAACACTAAAGGGGAGAGCCACTCACTGTCAGAGATAGGGTAAACGAATCCTGCATCTCGCAGTTTTTGCAGTTCTTCTTTGACTATATCTTTATGAGTTAGATTCATCCTCCTTTGTGGTTATCAGACCATCTTGCAACCTTCTTTGATGTATATGTGGTGAGTACACACTAAAGGGTGTAATCCCTTCATTTCCTTGTAACTTCAAGCAAAGGCTTCTAGGTTTTCTTTTAACATGTTGCATAGCATTTCCTCATCGAGAACATAAAGGGATGGATTAATTTTCAAGGTTTTCTTTGGGCCGAATTCTATGGTTTTGACACGGAGTGGGTTGGAATCAACCAAGCATAAGTCAATTGGATGATTGTTCTGGGTTTCCCTTGCTTCTTCTTCTAATGGTAACAAACCAGGTGTTGGACTTTGGAACAGGTGTTCAATCAAGTCATCTTCATCTTGTTGTCCTCCTCCCATGGTTGCTCCTAAAGCATAAAGTTGGGTGGAATAAACCTCATCTTCTTCATCCTCCTCCAGCCATAATGGTAAATAATGCTCTAGAGAAGGTTGAGCAAGATGGTATAGGACTAACTGCTTGGACATATGCCCGTTCTTGTTGGTCATATTCCCAGCTCTACAGCTAATGTAACCATCAGTTCTAGCCAACCATGGCCTCCCAAGGATGAGAGGATAACTAGTGAGCTTAGCTTTATGTTGGAGAACTAGAAAATCTACAGGGAACTCCTAGGAGTCAATGGAGACCATCACATCCTCCACAATTCCCTCAGGGGTAACTGTGGAATGATCTACAAGTTGCAAAACCACTGTGGTCTTCGTCAATGACCCTTGGAGGTTGAGTTTGAGCATAGTGTCCTCGGTCATCACATTAATGGAAACCCCAAGGTCGATCACAGTGTGTGGAACAATGGTGCCACTGATGTGCACATCTACTAGAGGGCTTCCAAGGTCCAAATATCTCGAACATATTACCTAACCTAGCATTAAGTCAGATAGCTACCTAATGATATTAATGGTAGGG
>APFE031496039.1:215439-309859 GCA_000404065.3 Pinus taeda
CACATCCTAATTAACCATTTAAACATTTGTGCTAAGAAGAATTGCTAAATCATCACTAACCTAAAGCTACTATCTAAGCTATAGAAGTAAGGAGCATCAAACCATACTAATGTGTAAGCAAGAAAACTAAACTGAATTTGTTTTCACTTTTTTGGTTTTTTAGCCAAAATCAAGTATGCAAATTAATTGTTCTTGTGGATGTGACAGGTTCATGGAAGGTGATTGAGGATGGATAAAAGGATTATGGAGTGGTTTGATGGTGTGGAAGGGTCCTAGGAGGCTTTTTGTGACTTATTAGATGTTCCCCATCAATTTGACCTCAAAACAGGTTCTTTCAGGAAAACCTATATGATGTACTAGAAACCTACAGGATGATCTTGTAGGAATTATAGGAAACCTATAGGATATGGCCAAGAGCTAATTGTGAGGTGTTGGAGGTGTTGGGCATTTTAGGAAAGGTGTGTGATGAGTGGGATGGGGTGTTATAAGGTCTGGGAACACTGAGGATTCAATATCCAAGATCAGAGATGGCTAGTTTTTCTCAATGTATCTATGGGAATTTTAATGAAAAATGACAAAAAACTAGTGAGGGTGATGGTGGAACAAGAGATGGATAGGGTGGATGAAGTGGGAGGTTGTTGCTGGTGATAAAGTCTAGGTCTCCTCCTGAAGTACCTGCTTTGCATAAAACATGTTTGTTTTCTAAGAACTATGCAACAAGATACATTTTCATAAACTAGAAAAACATGAATCAATTTCCTATATTATGCATGAATAAAGTGAAGGGAATGAAAGCATGAGTGAGATCTTATTGCAGAAATGGAGTAATGGAAAAAGATGACAATGAAATGAACCAAATGTTGAATCAAGACAACGAACTCCAAAGCTAATGCAAGAACTAGAAATCTGTGTTTTTGGGGCTCTTGAAGGGTCTCTTCCTCAAGTCATGGTCCCAGAGGGAGGAAGTGAGGCCAAGACACCCGCTGACAACCTTATGGTGATCCTTTTTCTCATTGCTAACCTGCTAGTTGAAAGAAGGCACAAATGGAAGAAAACTAACATACAACCAATCTAATATACATTGTTGTAATGGCAATGCAACTACTAAGCAAATGAACAATTAAACTATGAATCTATGATAGTATACATGTACAATAAAGAGGAGCCTTGGCTGCTAGGGTTGGGCCCTAACTTAAGAGCTTCATCCCTCTGAGTTAACTCAGTGTTGTCTCAAAACAAAACTCATTCTTATTATCAAAACAATTGATTTCATCAAAAACTGTCACAAATCTTGCAACTCAAAAATAGAATAGAGTTTTAAAATCAAAAATCTGAATCCTACTGAGGTCCTAGGCCTCTCTACTTATATATCTTAAGTCTCCAATGACTTCCTTAAAATTAGGGATTCTCGGCTCCCAAATTCGAGATAAGTTGGTGCTTTGTCTTTCACTTGCTCGGCTACCTTCTAGTCCTCATGATTTGGTTGTTTGCACTCTGAGGTGATGGAGGAATATTTGAATGGGGTGGGTAGTAAATGAGGAGGATTTCCCTCCCATAATTCCTCTCCCTTGTCCCATTCAAGTTCTGACCAAGGTCTTTGCCAAAATTCCTTGCTTTTATCCTTTAATCCTGCATTAAATGCACATTATACTACAAAGCATATATCCAACTCTAACTCAGCTCATAAACAAAATATAATCAAAACTATGCAATAAGTTGTGAGAATAGTTGATTTGATTAAGCTATGAGGTGAATTACGACCCATATAATTACCCAATGATGAGGCTCATCACCTCGCACCCTGATTGATCTTGGGGAAGCCATCAATATGATGACTAAAGAAACCATGCTAAAACTAAACCTCCAAGGATCCTTTAGAAGACCACTACAATGTTTCATCTTATAGATAGATCCACCATGGCTCCTAAGGGAGTTTTTGAGGACATAATTGTCTCTATTGACTCCTGGGAGCATCCTACTGACGTGTTGGTTCTCTAGCCGAAAAATTGATTCAATAGTTATCCTCTCATCCTGGGAAAACCATGGCTAGCCAATGTTACTGCTTACATAATTTGTAGGGCCAGGAACATTACCATTAAGAATGGGCATTTTTATGAATAGTTTGTATTATACCCCCATGTGTAGCGATCTGTTGAGAATGACTTACCCCTATGGTTGGAAGAGGAGGAGGATGATGAAGTATATCATACAACATCCCATACAATTTGTATCCTAGATGTCATTATAGGAGGGGGAAGCCTTATGAAGGTGACCTCATTGACCAAATCCTCCAGAACTAAGCCCCAAATACCATGCCTCTTGTTGATTTTGTGAAGGAATCTCAGGGTAATCCTTGGATTGCATTATAACTAGTTTACCCCAGTCCCACACATGTCAAAGTTGTAGAATTTGGTCCATCTAGAACCCTGAAGATTAGCCTTCTCTCTCAGCCAACCAAGAAGAGTAGTTGTGCAAATTTTTGAGAGAGCATTTAGATTCTTTTGCTTGGAGCTATAAAGAAATGAAGGGGGTGTATCCTTCAGTTTATACTCATCACATCTACATCAATGAGGGATGCAAACCTATGCACCAACCTCAAATGGGAATGAACCCAACCCTCAAGGACATAGTAAAGGAAGATTTGCAAAATTTTATGGATGCAGAGCTCATATTTCCTTCTTAGATAGTGAGTGGGTGTCCCCTCTAGTTTTGGTCCCAAAGAAGAATGGAAAGTGGAGGATCTATGTGGATTATAGAGAGTTGAACAAAGCCACCAAGAAATAACATTTCCATTTACCTTTCATTGCTCAAGTTTTAGATGGTCTTGCAAGGAAGAAGTTATTCTCTTTCTGGATGGATTCAGTGGTTACAATCAGATCCGGATTAGCCCTAAGGATGAAGAAAAACTACATTCACATGTCCTTGGGGTATCTTTTCTTATAGGATCCTTCCTTTCTGTTTATGTAATACCCTTTCCACTTTTCAAAGGGAAGTTCTAAGAATCTTTGTTGAGCTAGTCCATGAATTTGTAGAGATCTACATGAATGATTTCACTCCCTATGGGTGTGAGTTCCTGGAGGTTATCTCTAACTTGGGGAAAGTCCTGAAGAAGTGCATTTAAATGAACCTCTCACTTAGTCCTGAGAAGTTTGAATTCTTATTAAATGCAGGGACTATCCTTGGCAATTCAATATCTCATGAGGGAATACAAGTGGACCTAGATAAAATTGCCATCATAAAAAGGGTCCCTCCTCCTCAAAATCAGAGGGATGTCAAGAATTTCTTTTTCTTAGCTAGATACTATAGGAGGTTTATCAAGGACTTTAGGAAAGTTTCATCACCATTATTTGGATTTTTGGCCAACGACTTAGAATTCTGCTGGACAGATAGCTGCCAAGAGGCCCTTGATATCTTAAGAGAAAAATTAACCATTGCACCCATACTTAGGGGCCCAAATTGGGCTTTGCCTTTCCATATCCATGTTGATGCATCTGAAAAATATATGGGGGAAGCATTAGGACAAATAGATGGTAATTTACATGATGCCATTTAATTCATTAGTAAAAATATGTCTAAGGTTAGATTGAACTACACTGTAACTTAGAAATAACTCCTAGCTATTGTACATTCTTTGAAAAAATTCAGACACTACATCACTCGATACCAAAATTTTGTGCCTATCTACCATGCAGCTATCAAATATTTGATGAGTAAGCTTGATGTGAATGCTAGAATCATTAGATGGTTGCCATTGTTATAGCAGTTTCATTTAACCATCATTGACATGCTAGGAAAATAAAATGTAGTTGCATATTTTATGTCTATAACTTCTTTCCTGTAGGTGATGAAGGGATGGTCAATGATCAGCTTCCAAATGAGCACTTATTTTATATCTCATTTCTCTCTCCATGGTTTGCTGACATAGACAAATACCTAGTTGCTACAAGATTTACTCTAGATTTGTCATCTAGGGAAAAGAGCAGAATTGTAAGCAAGATCACCCCTTTCACTTAGATTGGGGGAAATATTTTCAAGTTGGGACCAGATTAGATCTTAAGGAGACGTGTCATGGAAGATGAATTCTTTGACATCCTCTCATCCTATCATGATGGGCCATATGGAGGTCATTTGTCTTCTAAGAGAACAACTTTCAAAGCTCTACAAGCTGGCTATTATTGGCCCACTCTCCACCAAGATGCAAGAAGGCATACTAGCAGATGTGATCAATGCCAAAGAATGGGGAAACCCACACCCAAGGATGAAATTTTCCTACAACCCCAGGTGGCCTTGGAGCCCTTTGACAAGTGGGGCATGGATTTCATTAGGTCGATTAATCCACCATGAGGGCAGAAAAAGTACATGATTGTGTGCACTAATTATTTGACATAGTGGGCTGAGACAAAGGCTATCAAGGTAGCAATAGAAGAGAAAGTGGTTGAGTTCTTAAGGGAGAATGTGTTATACAAATTTGGGCACCCCATAGAGATATTCACTGATCAAGGAGATCAATTCCCATCCCACCTGATTGAGAATCTATTAAGGCAACATCATATCAAACACAAAAAAACTACTGCCTATCATCCTCAGGAAAATGGACAAGTAGAGGTTACAAATATCGAATTAGAGGGCATCCTCACCAAGGTTGTGAACAATAGTAGGAGGGATTCGGTAGACATACGAGTGGAGACCACTTGGGCCTATAACACAACTTGGAAAAAAACTACTACTTTTACTCCATATGATTTGGTTTATCGAAATAAAGTTATGATCTTTATGAGTTTGAGTATAATACTTTGAGAATGGCAACCCAATTGGAATTATATGTCACCAAAGCACAACAGGAGAGGTTTCTCTAGTTAAATGTCTTGGACCAATTCAGTATGTGGGCCCTCCTACACATCGAAGTTATACAATTGTATACGAAGGTTTGGCATGATAGGCATACCAAGGACAATGTTTTTTAGGAAGGCGATTGGGCCTTACTATATGACTCTAGCTTCAAGGATTTCAAAGGAAAATTGATGAAAATATGGTTAGGCCCATACCTGATAGAGAAATATCATGACAATGGATATGTTCAAATCAGGACCATTGATGAAGAAGGGATTCCCTTTCTTGTCAATGGCTATAGGTTGAAGGTATAAATAAAACCTATGTTTAAGGAAGAATTCATCAGAACCAATAGCAGAGAGGTTAATGTGATTGGAAGCGTCATAACTTCTAGTTCACAACATTTCTAGGTATTTTTCTAAAGAGAGAAAAAGAAAAAATAATAAAAGGCCTGGATGAAAACCTTTATGAGACATCTGAAGCCAACTCTTTGGTTGAAAACCCCTTTTAGGCAGCCCAAGAATAAAGAAAAAGAAGAAAAATAAATATCCCTAGGTGGAAACCTCTCTTGAGGTGTCGAGGGCAGGAATATATGTTGAAAACCTCTCCTGAGGTAGTGTGCGTGTCTAAAAAGAAAAAAGAAAAAAACAAAGAAAAATCCCAGGACATGGATCCACAACATGTCTGTTAATTATTTTGTCATTTTGTAGGTTTGAAGACAGTGGAAGATTCCATAGCTATAGGGCCAAGATCCTCAAGGTTCTCTCCACTTCTCCCTCCATCCACTTCATATCCACCATCCAAACTCATGTACTTACCACTCTCCATCATCTCAGTAGCTCCAAAATCAAATTTTACCCCCTCTCTGAATTGCTACAAGAAGACTGTAATTGCTACAGGAAGATCATGTAGTGCTACAGGAGGGCCCCGAAAAGCTACAGGAGGGAAATATGAATGAAAATAGCACCAAGAATGACCTTTGCAAGGATAAATAAGGCTCTCCCACCATGTTACACCATATATCCATCATTCATCCATCCTAATTCATAGGAAAAATAATATTTTTCATTAAAAACCCTCTAGTCTGTCTCACCCTCTAATTTTTTTTTTTTTTTTTGAGAAATACACAGAGCACATCCTCTCCATTTTCACAAACCTACACTACTCCCTCAGAGCCCTAGCATCATCCTCTAGACCCTTTACATACTTTCTCATCACCCCCATGTAGTTTGAAGACTCTAGAAGAGAAGAAAAGGATTGCTACAGGAAGAGAACATCCTCCTGTAGTAGCTTGTGAAAACCTGACAGAAGGCCATAATACTATTTTTTTCCATTAATAGCCAATAGAAAAACATTTTTCATCAATAAAGGACCTAAAAACATAGCAACAACAATAGCCAAACACCATGAGGAGAAAAAAGAAGAAGATATACATACAAAGAGGAAAAACACAACAAGACAACTCCCTTGGTGATAGTACAGAGGTCCATCTCCAGCATGCACATCCCTGCATCAATCGATCAAGAGGTAGGCACAGGTATGGAAACCTATCATCTCCTCCCTATGTGTAAATAATGAAAAATGTATAAATGTTGAGAGGAAGTATTTTTATAAGCAAGAGGTGGTTAGTTAAGTTGGCACCCTCAGTGAGTAAACAAAAAGTGATTATGAGCATTCATGCCACATGGTGGTGTCACATTAGTGAAGCTAGGATCACAGAGAGTGGGTTTTGATTATGAGGGATGAGGGAATTATTACTATAGGTGGGAACAATTTTCCAAAAGAGGAAAACTCGTGCCTTTGCCAAGTCATCACAACGCTCCAAGCCTGTAACACCCTCCTCCCACATCTACCCAAGCAACCAACCAGTAAGGATAAACACAAGATAAGAGGCCACTATGATAAGGCTTAACCTCCTAAGTAACCTTAAGGAAATGGAGTCAACAAAACAAGGCCTTATAGACCTCCCTCGAGTGCTTCATGACCCCTAGGAGCTAATCCACCACTCCAGGTAACCAACCCCTGAGTTAACCTAGCATTTCAATGAATTAAACCCACAATCACTCCCATGACAAGGCATGCATGCATCTTGAACCCTATTGTCTCTCCCACAATGCTTGCAAGGGAGAGACTGCAGTCTTTTTTAGCGAGTTGTATGCCAAAGACTATGTTATTTAAACCACTTTTTCAAGGCTAGTCTCCAAACCAATTCCTAGATCTTGATGAGGATTTACAAGACATTAAATGACACCAAGGAAAAGCCTCTAACATAAAACTTGATAAAGGGCTTGACCTAGCCAAGCCTAACCATGACATGTATTTTTGCAAACACTTAGTAAATATGCAACCTACAGGTGTAAATAACAAATCTGAGCATAGGGGTCTCATGCTTATCTAAGACTCTCCATGAAGCATTGTTTCCTTATCAGTTTAACTCCCATTCCATCCATTAGGTCATAGATACATTGGTTATTCATTTACAAGTGAGAACATGGTGAGAGCCATACATAGTTGTTGTCATAAAACATACATATAACCAACATAGTAGCAAGAGAAATACCATAAATATATGAGTCATAAAATCCACATATAAATCAAAACATTTACACATCAAAATCGAGGGAATGAATGTCTCATTAATGAATGCAATAAACCAACCATTCCACTCAACCATAGATTGGCTAAGCCAAGTCTCTCCTCAGCCAATCACCCCCATGACATATTCCAAGCATCAATGTCGGACTCATAGAACACACCAAAAGAAACAAACAAGCAAGAATGCCATGAGAGTTCTCCACCTACACTATGAGGAATTTGAGTGCCTCCTAGTCTCCTAAGCCTTATCATAATCCACGGTCTGATCCAGGGATCACTAGGCCCTATATGGAGAGACACTCTCCAAGATTTACCATACATCCCATGCTAGGACTATTAGTATGAATGGAGAGAAATACACCTCTTGCCTTTACCGTATATCTCGCTATTCACTTGCAAGGATTCATATGCCTATCGAGGCACACAATTCTGGCTTTACCACAACCCACAGTCTAACTTAGCGGTTACTAGGCTAGTTGCTTTATCATGATCCACACTCAGGTTCAGGGACCATTAGGCCATGTGTTTGTCATTTTGGATATCGACCCCACTCAACTTCGAATCCATATGACCATCCCACATCAACCAAAGTATGAGAACCCATCTCATCAAAGCTAGCATGAAATGTCAAGACTGGGGTGAAGAATACTCCCACACCTATAAAAACCCATGCCATGGTAGAAAAGAGCCACGTCAAATACCATTCATGCCAAATATAACAAGCAAAGTACACATGCAAATCGATACCTACAATGAATCCTATCGTAGCTTCTTGATCCCGCCTTTCCTTGATTAATCTTTGCTTCCTCTTGCCTTCTTTCCCTTTCATGCTCCAATGTGAAAGTGCTCCAAGAAAACTCTAAGTGAGAGAGAGAGAGAGAGAGAGAGAGAGAGAGAGAGAGAGAGAGAGAGAGAGAGAGAGATAATAAGGAGAGAGCTCCAACATTGAATTGATCAAGCTTTCCAACTGATCCTCAGAAGTGTTTTTATCAATAAGGCCTCTATTTTCTTCATTTTCCATCATTTTCCTTCATTTTCCTCCTCACATGCAACATGTGACCTTTCACCTTCATTTTCTCAGAATTTTCATTATTTTCATAAATAAATGTGCCAAAAATGCCATTTTTCCTTTCCAAAGCCTTAGCCATTTCCTTCGCAAATTTCCTCAGCCATTAAAAACCAAATGAACACACACATTAGCATGTCTTTCCCACCATTCACCTTGGAATAAGTGTCCCATCAACTGTGCTCTTATATATTTTTATATGGAATTTTTACCAGGGCTATTACAAATCCAAAGCCAAAAATGCCATATAATATATGGGGCTCAAATTCTATTGCATTTACACTCATTTCAAAAATAATTAAGGTGAGGATGATCTTGAGGTGCCATTGAGGAGAGTTGAACGCTGCTCTACCATTTCTATAGAAGGAAGCTACGGGAAGCCTGCAAATGCTATAGGAAGCTCAAGAAACTGCTACAAGAAGCCTAAAAGGGTGAAGGAATGTTGCCAAGGGTTGAATTGGTCTCTAATTGATTATCTTTATCCCAGGACATGTGGTAAAAAGCAAGTGCACCCTCTCCATCATCTATCCATAACTTTTATTCTAGTGCACCCTAAATTATATAGGAAATATCAGTCATTTTTGGAATTGAAAGAAATTGCATGGCTATATATTAGAGGGAATATATGAAATTATCATCAACAAGATATTTCAAAACTCTACTGCCATTGAATTACATATTAGTGCTCTTGCAGGAAGAATCCCTCCTTCACTTAGTTGAAAACATAGAAACGAGATGGGGCGAGGACTCAATAGAAGGGAGCCCTCATACACTAAAAGAATACATCTCTACCCTCTTTGTTTAGGCATTTTTAGAGGACATCAGTGGCTAGGATTCTTTGAACTGTTAAAGGGATATGATGATGACATTGCATATGAATTTTCCATGGCCCTAAACTCTTAGACAAAAGTCATTGCCACCATTATGGTGAGGGGATTATCTATTTCCATTAGTATTGAGCTAGTTAGTAGGGTGACAACCCTACCCCTAGGGATCCAATGGAAAAGAGAAGACAAAACCACCAGTGCCATTGCTAAAAAAAACTTCTTCATTACCAATGAAAGACCTATGAAAGACAAGAATCGAGTTAGGAGGGAAATCCTACCCTATCCCTGGGATGAGGTGGCCTACCATATCCTAAAATACATCCTTTAAAGGGAGACTGAGTATATATGGATACCATTTTAGATTACTCCACGAACTAAGGTTTCAAGAAAAATTTCCCCTGGCTCAAAGAGAGAGTGTACCATACTTCCTCCTACAATCCAACAACAACATGAGTCAAAAAGTGAGAGAGGGAAAACACCAGCACCTATGCCACCATGGCCTCATCAAAATGATAATGGTGGATTCCTTGAGAAAACTAAGGATCCTTGTCTTTTGGTCCAAATTCATTGATATGGATAGAGAGACCTTCAATCACACTCAGACCCTCACACCAGATGAGACCCTAGCCTCTAGCATTGGTGGAAGAGAGGGGAAGGAAGAAGAGGAAGGAGAGTCGAATGCAAAGCATACAGAGGAAGAATGAGAGGCAGAGGTAGAAAAAGACAAATATGAAGAGGAAAAGGGGGAGGAATAGGAAAAACCAATCCCTGAGAAAACTATTAAATCTAGAGAAGAAGGGGTATCCCTAGAGAAAACAAGTTTGTGAACAGGACCCAATGAAAAAGAGGTAGCTTCCACCTTAGCTACCTTGAGCACCCTATTCAAACCAAAACAAAAAAGGAAAAGAAAATATCCCCTCTACTTTAAGACTAGGAGGTGGGGCCCAGTGAAATAAAAGATGAAGAGGTCACATCTCCAGAAAAATTATCAAAAACCCCTATAGCATATGTAAGGAGGCTCGCCACTTGATCAACCTCCTTTAAACAACCCAAGACACCTACCACCCTCTAACAAAAATGATAGGGAAAGCTACAGGAAGAACAGATCATGGTATAGGAAGATAAGAGCATGCTATAAGAAAAACAAAGTGTGTTATAGGAAGAACAAAGGGTGCTACAAGAAGGGAAGAATTAGTGACAGGAGGGGAAGAAGGTAACACAATAGCTACAGGAGGGGGCATCTTCCCCAAAAACATTTGGAAATGACTTCCTAGAGCTCTAGGAGCCTAGTCCAAAACATAGTTTGAGATCCTATTATAAATCCATTGAAGGAGGGAGATTTATTCCGCAAAAATTTGCAATTCCACTTTTCTTTGAACTAGAAGAAAAAGAGGAAGAACCCATAGATGGATGCATATTGCTAAGTCCAAAAATATGGAAGATGTGGGCCTCATGGAAGAGAAGGTCTTTGAAATGGGAAAAGAGTTAAGTGAGCTAAGAGAGAAAGAGTCCACAATGAGGAAACAACTACAGGTAGAAAATAGATGGTTGAGGGAGATGCTGCAGGAGAAAGAAACCCAAATGGCCATAATGGTAAGCTTCTCCATTGAGGAATTACAATGCAGAAATCGATCCAAGTCTTATGCACTCTTTCTCAGAGAGTAGTGGATACAATTCCAAATTATGACCCTAACACAACATGGATCCATGCCATTTCAAGACTATAAACCATTAATTCAATTATGTGACCAAATTAGCTTAAAAGATAGACAAAAATTGGTTGAGTTATACATGCATAACCTCACCTTGACTCGTATCAATATTTGGGATCCCAATCCAAAGTTGGGGGACATGCCAATGATGGCCCTAGAATCTTGGATGAGTCATGAGGAGTCCAAAGCTAAGGAGGTAAGGAAAGTAATGACTAAGGAAGAGAAAGAACCATTATATATCAGGGTAGAGAAGATAAGCATAATGTTTGTCATTAGAAATCATAGCATAATCTCCAATGATGCTAATCTAGCACCCAAATATCTTTCCACCCAAGAGTAGGCCATCTCACATTTCGAAGACACACTTAGGTTGTTGGCAACAAAAAGCGAGCAAGCATGCCAAAGAAGATGGAATGCCTCACCCCACAGTCTCTAGATCAAGGAGTATCACTCTCTTGAAAGGTTGAGAAATGCATTAGAAAGGACACCCCTGTAAAAAGGATTCATGCAAAGATTAAAAATCAATTGGATTGGACTCAATCTTAGTCCACCTTTGTTGCTAAGCCTACAGGAAGAAATAAATGAACAATAGGAGACGAAGCAGTGAACAGAGACATGAAATAATGCAAGCTTCTATCCTCACGAAGGCATACCATCTGAGGAGCCTTGGGATGGTTGAGAGGCCACAAGGGCCATGAATGACATGGACATAGATGACTAAGTTTCTCAGAGGATGAAC
Source organism: Pinus taeda (assembly GCA_000404065.3). Classification (NCBI taxonomy): domain Eukaryota; kingdom Viridiplantae; phylum Streptophyta; class Pinopsida; order Pinales; family Pinaceae; genus Pinus; species Pinus taeda. Next base: position 227,209 of record APFE031496039.1, read on the forward strand.
AATAGGTTTAGAAGGGGGGTAATGATGAGGCTCATCAATAGGTATATCATAAGGGTCATGATGTCACCCCCTACTTTTAAACTATGTCTTTCTCAAATTTAATTACAATTTTCATTATATTATGCTTAATGAGGGGTGAAAAATGTGTTGCTATGTCGTGTGGCCTAATATGGTATAAATGCATGAATTGGAGCAATTTTGAGATAATTTCAATGTAGGAGCTCAGAGTAGGCAACCGGGAGATATTCTAGGAGTTTTTCCACCTCATTAACTCCTCTAATCAACCAAGGCCACCATTTTATCTCTCATCAACTCGATGTCATTGGCAGCCAAGCAGGACGAGGTCATTGACAACCAAGCCAGTGCAGTTCAAAGAATATCTAGATCCATCTTTCTCGAGTTTTTGTAGAAAAACATCTCTATTTTCTAGGGAGTTGTTGGTAGCTACCCTTTTGTATAAATAAACATGCCAAGGAACTCATTAGGATTCGAACTTGGTTTGTAGCTAAGAATCTATTGAGATGAAGCACACGTGACTACAATTTGTGACTTATTATGTGATGTATTCAACACTTTTGCAATGATAATGAGAAGTTTCTTATTGATTCATCACTAAGTTAGTTCAGCGGGTTGAGGCTCTTATGTTTGGTCCCGACCTGACTAGCTTAGGTCCCTCTTATGTTGATCTGAAATGGGGGTTTGATAACTTGTTATGCTTACAAGAACGTCCCACTTAGCTTAATAAATAAATGATCTAGCTTATATATGACATTTGCGGAATGAAATACTTGAAACAGGAGTATGTATTTTTTTTTAACTTTTTAAGTGCATTAAGTCCATTTTTTTTCTACTGATATTAAATTCATATAAAAACCATATAATGCAACAAATAAACATCAACACATAACAAAAAATTTAATCTAGGAGTTCACCCAAATATCAGGGTCTACGTCTCCTTGAGCTTTTGTCAACTTGACTTGACTCTTTGGGATTATGGAAAAGTTTCTTTTACAAGTTCCACACTTAACTCCAAAGGTTACTGAACTGAACCAATGGGCTTAGAATACCATCTATATCCCTGTCATGGCTGTCATCACTCTGCAAACAGATTTAAGCTCCCTTAGACTTGATTCCTTCAGTCACTGCTCTTAGATGTCTTGAGCTTCTTGATGGCACTAGCTCCTTCATAATTCTTTATCTATCACTGAAACCTAATCTACTATCTCCAACACATATCAGACACCAAAAATAGATTGATCATTTGCTCAAAATGACCAATACATCCCCAAACTAGGCCTTCCTCCACAGTTGGCACTATGGTGCCTAAAACTTCCCTATAGCATCTCGGCCTTTAGAAGTATTCAAATTCTTTTAAAAATCCCCACAATGGATTTAGAATGCTCATTACAGTTAGGAATGACTATTGGTTCGCTAAGAACGAGTACTAGTAGCTCCCGCAACTACCTCCAACTCCCGGTGTCCCTGAGCTCCAAAATCTTCCTAGATGAAAATCTCTATGAAGATGACTTCTTCAACTTCTATGGAATATTCCAATGGCTTCAGAAGGCTCCAACTAGCCTAGCTAGCCTCTTGTTTCACTCTCTCTCTCTCTGGTCAAAAGCTGCTCCTGGAGTGCATTTAGTCCATATCCCTTAGGGATACTCCACCAAATTTGGTGAACTGCACTTAACTCTAGTTAAATTTAGCATAACCACCTTTTTAGCTGCTCTGCCAAGCTGACCATCGGAGGTGAGCCATTACAATAACTATTTGGGTGCACATATGAGGCAGTATAATCTCAATGGTTAGGGATAATCCTCACTGGAAGCATTTCAAATAGCGAAATCTCCACCATCGATCTATCCTGCTCGATCCAATGGATATTGCATCATCCACTCACCAACTAACCTGGATGATCTCCACCATCTATGTGGCCCGTCCAATCAAATGGTTGTCATGCAATCTCGTAGAGATTCTTGCACGACTGATATCAGGTCAAGAGCACGCGAGAAAAGTAGTTTTCTCGTGCTACATGTCGACCGCTAAGGTTAATCGTGTGAAATTGTAGAATACCATTTATAGCTTTTTGTCTATGCAAGATACCATTTCCCACTTTCCAAATACTAACCACGTGCTCAATACGAAACTTAAAGAAAAATGTTTAAGGAAAATTTTAGCACTTACCCCAAATGGGAATATTCCAAGGTATATTCCTTGGAATATATTTTTTTAATATTTCAAAAAATCAAATTATTCTTAGTCAAATGTCCATAAATTGCAGTTTACTAGACTTTTAAAATTGTGATAACTCCTTCATATAGTGTCAGTTTTTTTGAATCGTTCATGGTAATGGAATCAGGAATATGAGATCTATCTGGTCGCTCAGGTTCGACACTCTTTCGAACACTTTGAAATTTGAGCTATCACTTAAGTCATTGATCAATATCTAATCACTCCTCCCCATTAGGAATCTTTGGGACCCCAAAAGACGGATATACTGATTTGTATAGTATATGAAAGTACAACGCCCCTCTTCTTTCAGCCTCCATACACTTGCCTTACATGGTTAGTGCATTTGAACCAAAACTTGAAGGTAGTCGACACTTCCCTTCCTAGATGCATTTGTCCTCCTATTAAGCACTGTCTTCCTTGAACTCATTCAGAATTTCTGTTGAGAAGTTTACAGAAGGTCTCTGAACATCACTTCCTTGATCATCGACCCATGGTGGCTCAAACAAACGTGCAATTACATAGTAAATATATGCATACTTAACTAAAATTTGCATATTTACCAATGAAAGTATGTTTTATTGTGTCAAGAAGTCAAACCACTTCTTACCAAGCCACTTCTATGGCTACTTTTGCTATTGCAAATCTTCTTTTGACATATTGTCAAAGACAACATAATTCAAGAAACAACTTGATGACATAAATTCACATCATTTGAATCATCATCATGTCTCTTACATCTTGTGTACAAATGTTCTACTAAATCACAAGCCGAAAAAAACATACCCTTTTCAAACAACTAACTCTCCAAGTCAAGCATGTACACAAAGAACTTGACGATTCTTTTTCAAAGTAGAAAGAATTCCACCTCTTGTGAAACACATCATCATTATCTCCCTTTTTCAATATTGGAGACAAAATCAACTTTTCCAAGTCGATATGACATTTCATGCATGTTTAAACAAAGCAATCAACCATAAAGTCAATTACACATACATGTTCAAATACAATGAAATCATCAACATTCCTTTGTTCATACATACCATTCTCATGTACGTATTCCATCCTTCAACTTTCTCTCAAGCACAATCATAAGTACAAGATCCTCAATCATATGTAAATTTACTTACAAAGCTGAAATGATCATAATTTTTCTGCAATAAAGCGAGTCTCATACTCAACTTTTTCATTCACCTTTTTGGTAAAACCCTGCAATTTGCATTCCATTGGCAAAGAAATGTATCAAATCAAAAGACATGCAACTTTAATTGGATAAGATCTCTAACCATTTCTTACCAGTCCACATCAAAGGCTCTTCCTTCAACTGCACATCCCATCAACATGTGAATTCTCCTGAAACACATCAATTATGGAAACTTCCTTTCCATTCTTGCCATTCTCTTTTTCCACCTTCTTCAAATTTTGTGGAAGAATTGTTGGATTCAAAACCCAACACTTTTCAAAAATATGTCCTTGCTTATGGAAATAAGTGAAACACATGTTCATCCTCTTTACAGCATAATTTTCCTTGTCCAATGGACCTTTGGCTTCTTGACTCCTCTTCTTCGAACGTTTCTTGTATGTGGCCATTTTCTTCCAACATCTAGAAAAACTATGGTTAACCAAAACACAAAAAGAACATGCAATTTCTTTCCAATTCTTATGTGGAAATTTACCATGCTTAACATAATAAAAAGAAATGTGATTGAAATCAGATTTATACCTTCCTCTTTCACCTTTGTTGCCTTCATGAGAAGGTGAATCGAATGAAGAAGTGGCTCTCTTCAGAACACCATCAATATGATTTTAGAGCTTTCACAACACCCTTGTTCGATTGCATGCTTATGAACACCTTCTTCTTCCAAAGTATGTTTCAAACAATTGCATTCCCCATGAATACAAGATTTACAAACTTGAGGTAGAGAACCTAAAATGAAACTCCTAGGAACTGTTTCAATTGCCTTCATGGCTACTTTGGAACTTTCTCCATAAGATTGTCCATAGCCAAGACCCAAATACTTAGATCTTTCCTCAACCATTATTGGCACAACTATGCCTTTTGCATGTTTTCCCAATCCTTTTCCTTCATAGCCCTTTTTTACATCAACTTGGACCCTATGCCTCTTGTATGTTTTTAAAAAGAACCAACATAAACATTCTTAGAGGAAATTGAAGACAAACTACGATTGTTTAACTCTTCCTCAAACTGATGCTTGACTAAGGCTTATTTAGCAATAAGGAATTGTGTCTCCATCTCATGCATCCTTTCTAGGTTCATATTTGCATATGAAGTTGGCTCTCCATTTCCTGCAATTTGTCAAAAATCAACTGCTTCTCTTCCTTCATGGAATTCAACTCCTCTCGAAATTTGGTGCTCTTTCTCACATCTTCATACATTTGTTTCACCGTATCCATCATGATGAACAAGTCTCGCTTCATGTCTTCATCAAAGAATCTTGTGAAGGAGGAGGATTTTTAAAACTCACTAGTAGAAGTTGTCATTATAAAAATGAACAAAAGAACTTCAACAAAATTCACAAAGCTCTCAAAATATATTGACAGAACTTCTGATCTGAATGGCTATAGAGTCAAACTCTTATTCAAGTAGTCTTTTGCAAAAAAACCCTCTTGTGCTTCAAGGGTTACCTTGAGGTCCTTTGTGCAAGGAGAATGCCTTCAGCCCTTCTTTCTTATTGTCCTTTCCTCGCCTTAGCTATCAGTAGCTTTCCCTTCAACTTTGCTAACTCAAACATCGGTCAATTTACAAACACTCAAACAGTCAAATCATTTGTACTCTTTAAACACCTTTCAAGTCAAACAAGCAACCTATTGCTCTCTCAATCAAGCAACTTATTGCTCTGTCAATCAAGCAACTTGCTCTTATACCACCTAATCTAAAATGGGGGTTTGATAACTTTTTATTCTTACAAGAACCTCCCACTCAGCTTAAGAAATAAATGATCTAGCTTATATATGACATTTGTGGAATGAAATACTTGAAACAGGTGTATGTCTTTTGTTTTTAATTGTTTAAGTGCTTTAAGTACATTTCTTTTTGCTGGTATTAAACACATATAACAGCCATACAATGCAGCAAATAAACATCAACACATAACAACAAATTTAATCTAGGAGTTCACCCGAATATCGTGGGCTATGTCTCCTTGAGTTTTTGTCATCTTGACTTGGCTCTTTGGGATTATGACAATGTTTCTTTTACAAGTTCCATAATTAACTCCAAAGGTTACTGAACTGAACCAATGGGCTTAGAATACCATCTATATCCCTGTCATGGATATCATCACTCTGCAAATAGATCTAAGCTCCCATAGACTTGATTCCTTCAGTCAGTGCTCTGAGCCACCCTGAGCTTCTTAATGGCACTAACTCCTTCAAAATTCTTTATCTATCACTGAAACCTCATCTACTATCTCCAACACATATCAAACACCCAAAATAAACTAATCATTTTCTCAAAATGAGCACTACATCCCCAAACTAGGCCTTCCTCCATGATTGGCACTCGGATGCCTGAAACTTCCCTATAGCATCTCGGGCTTTAGAAGTCTTCAAATGCTTCTACAAATCCCTGCAATGGATTCATAATTCTCTTTATAGACATGAATGGCTGTTGGTTCGCTGAGAACGAGTACTGGTAGCTCCTACAACTGCCTCCAACTCTTAGTGGCCCTAAGCTCTGAAATATTCCTGGATGAAAATCTCTATGAAGATGACTTCTTTAGCTTCTCTGGACTATTCCAATGGCTTTAGAAGGCTCCAATTAGGCTCGCTAGCCTCTTTTTTTCACTCTCTCTTTGGTTGAAAACTGCTCCTAGAGTGCATTTAGTCCATATCCCCTAAGGATACTCCACCAAATTTGGTGAACTGAACTTAACTCCAGTTAAATTTAGCATAGCCACCTTTTTAGCCACTCCACCAAGCTGACCGTCGAAGGTGAGCCATTACAATAATTGTTTGGGCGTGCATATGAGGCGGTACAATCACGACAGTTAGGGATAATCCTCACGAGAAGCATTTCAAATAGTGGAATCTCCACCATCAATCTATCCTGCTCGATCCAATGGATATTGCATTGTCTGCTTAGAAACTAACCCACACGATCTCCGTCATCGATGTGACCCATCCAATCGAACGACTGTCATGCAATCTCATGCAAATTCTTGCACGACCGATATCAAGTTGAGAGCATGCGAGAAAAGTAGTTTTTCATGCTACGTGTCAACCGCTAAGGTTAATCGCGTGAAATCGTAGAATATCATTTACAACCTTTTTTCCACGCAAGATATTGTTTCCCACTTTTCGAATACTACCCAAGTGCTCAATACGGAACTTAAAGAAAGACATTTAAGGGAAGGTTTAGAGCTTACCCCAAAAGGGAATATTCCAAGGTATATTCCCTGGAATATATATTTTTTTTCAATATTTCCAAAAATCAAATTATTCTTGGTCAAATTTCCATAAATTGGTAGTTTACTGAACTTTTTCAAATTGCGATAACTCCTTCACATTGGTCGGTTTTTTCAAACCGTTCATGACACCGGAATGAGGAAGACAAGATCTATCTGGTAAGTGAGGTTCAACGCTATTTCAAACACTTTGAAATTTGAGCTATCACTTAAGTCATTGATCAATATTTGGTCATATGTATTGATATTCCTTTTTAGCTTAGAATGTTTGTTAGTTGTTGCAGTTTAGTAGAATATAATTCTTCAAAAATCTTGTGATTGTTGCCTCTTTCTCATCTCTCTCATGGGAGCATGATCATAGGAATCCACTATCTCAGCTCAAAAACACTATGTTGATGATTTCTTGTTTACGATTTCTTGGAAATTCTACATTGGTTATCTTTTTTTGCATATATTGTTGTAGCTTAGAAGTTGAATACTTATATAGATCAAAGTTTTTGGCATAACTTAGATAGTTTCTAAATTCAACTCATGTTTTCCACCATTTATTACTATAATTTGTGAATGATAAGAATAGGAGGCACATGTGATGTTGTAGGAACGCTAGAATTGCAAGCAAGGGACCTTTTCACCATTTCCATCAAAGACTTCTACACTCTCTTTTGATGAATCTCCACCATTGTTCTTGAACTTTTCCTTTTAGGTCACCGTGAGCAACCCTCTTAGTCCAAAAGTGACCTTCTTGAAGGGTTGAGCTTGGCTAGGGTTGTTGCTAACCTTCTATCCATCTACCACAATGTTCATCCATATTTCCATCCCTTGATCTCATTGTTCTTACCTATCAATCCCTCTTGGCATCCTTCACGTAGCAATATAGGGATTGTGTAGCATATTCCTATAGCATGCCTATAGAAGCTTCTTTTTCTCATCTTTGGACATGTAATGCAAATTTGACGTAGTTTAGGAGTAGTTTTACCCCCAATATTGGACTCCATGATCAGAGGTAGCACCTAGGCCATTACGTCTCTCCTTTTTCCTTCACTACAAGAGATAATAGCATTAGTTTCTGTATCTCAGATTTGACAAAGTAGAACATTACTTTATATGCAAGTGTGAACTAGATAGTTGATGCATGAAATCTTGAGTTATGAATTGGTAGAATAATTTGATGTTTCCAACTGAATTTGATATCTAGATGGTTGATTGCAATTAGTGTAGTTTCCTTTCGGCATGTAGTATAGATTTGGTGCTCACATGAATTGATCGAATAACATTTCCAGGTTGGTAGAATCTACAAGTGAGATTTGAAAAGCATTCACATTTTCTACATTAGAGATAGCTTTTGAATTGCACTTTCAGTAGTTAATTTCCCCGTGATCGAGTAGAAGAATGGTTTTGGAGCCCTAATGATCAAATGACCTAGGTGAGGGTGGCATGACTAGAATTCCATCTACTATGTATATAGAACTTTCACCTCAAAGTTTTTACAAACCTCGGGTTGATAAATAGAGTTGAGGAGCCCCTAGGAGTTCTATCACTCTTGGTGCAATAGTAGGGATCACCACTTGGGTCATTGTGGCAGATACCTGAGCATGTAGCCTAGCCATTGGTGCAAAGGTGCAGGACCCCATGTGGGTTAGCCTCGAGAATCAACACCACATAGTTTTGCAAGAGTGCAAAGGAGAGAGAGTATGGTAACAAAGCTTGAGAGACGTGAAGATTACTCGGCTCCTCTCCCCTTTGCATTCTCGCAAACTATCAGGGGTTCATCCTCCACGCTAACCCATATGGGGGCCCACACCTCTCCGCTAATGTCTAGGCTATCGAGGTGAGGTGTATGCCACGACGATATGTTTTCATATTGTTGCACAACCGAAGGTGTGGAACTGAAACCATGAAAGGGTCAACAACCAATAAATAAATTCCAAGTGGTCATGTTGGGAGCTTAACTAGGTGGGTATGACCATGTGGTTGCCACATGGTCATAATGATGATGTGGCTCTTTTTGATTCGTCAAAATTGCAAAGGGTCACATCTTTCGATCGAGAGGTCAAATTGAAGGAAATGTTTATATTACCGAAATCTTGTTGACTAGGCGAATCCAATAGTGATGTCAAAATAAGCTTTTAGTGAGTTGAAAAGATCAAAGATTTTGGTCCCTATTTCCATAGCACTACTTTGGGTCTTAGGTTAGCATAGTAACTACTTCCTCTTAACATGTGTTATGATGGGGATTAGGATGGGGTATGTTAGAGAGTGGTATCAAAACATCCACATTCAACACTCAGTTGGATGGGCTCTACCATGGGCAAGAAGTGACATGGTTCTCTAAAGGAGTTCATATTGGTTTTAGAAGATTAACTAAGCAATTGTTTGGATGTTAAAAGCATATGTGTAGTGGTGTGTAGTGGACATAGAGGGTGTATGAGTGTCATGCTTACTTTGTGATTTGTGTAATTAGCATGGTACTAATGATTAATATGAATTCATTATTATTGATGTGCTAACTTGTGACATATTTTTCATCTAGCCTTACACTAGTAGATTTCCACCAATGAGCCTAGATAGTAACAATTGTTATATTTTGAGTTATGCTTAAAACTAACAACAATGTGTGTGTGTAACAACACATAGGGTAAGATAACATAAATTAAAGGTCACCTAGAATAACAAAGGGGTAGTATGCCATAAATTCTTGAATAATTACTTGCACAATTCATCAGTAATTTGTGAACAATCAAATGCTTTGAACAAAATCCTTTTCATTTTTAACTTAATTTCAACATTAAAAGTTATTTGGAATTTTGGTGTCTGAAATTGATTTGCTAATAGCCACACCCATATTATATGCTACATTTCTTTTCACTAATTTATTGATGCTGTCTAATGAAGTTAACATGACTACATACTCATAATTAAGAAGAATACACTGAAAAGCAAATGTTGTCCACTCCATATAAATGCTGCAGACGATAAAGCTTTTCAGTAATTTATTGTTGCTGTCCAAAGAAGTTAGCATTGCTAAAGGTTTTGTTAAACTCGTAATTAACAACAAAAAAAAAAAAAAACAATGAAAAGCAAAAGTTATACACTCCATATAAATTCTGCCAACCATAAAGTTAAGCAAAAGAATCGCTTCCTTGTTGGATCATCTTGACGTGGATACACAAGTGCAGCGATCCTTTCCTGGAACAAAACCTTGTCAAGAATTAAAAACCATTTTACCACTATAACCTGAACAGAAGAATCTAATGTCTATTTGTAGAATGTTCAATCAATGTCTCTCACACTCTTGGAATACATTCTCTCACCATCTCCAAAACGAAAGTAGAAACCATCATTCTATAAAAACAAATCTAATTGATTCCAATCAATGTCTGATATCCTTTCGTTTTGTCTCTGCATATTGCATACTCTTCCCTGTTACTGAATTTGTAGCAATATCGTCTCATGTTGTCTCTGTATATTGCATAGTCTTCCCCATTTCTGAGTTTGTAAGCAGAAAATTATCTTTCAATCACTGTACTTCCATGGCATCGCCAAAACCAATATATGGAGATATTGTCGACAAAATTCTGGGAAAAGACACTCGTCGCAAGCGCATGATCAGGAACTTGTGTTCAACGATTCTCAGTCTGCTGATTGTGGTTGGGGTTTTTGTATTTATAACGTGGCTGGTGCTGCGCCCCCACGAGCCGAAGTACTATGTAGAATATGCCTCCTACCCTGAGCTGAGTCTGACAGATAGAATTCTCAATTCGAGGATGGAGATGAACCTCACGACGAGGAACCCAAGTAGTCGAATCGGCATCTATTACTATAAGATGGAGGGCTACATTTACTATGGCGATCAAAGAATTGCAGGTTCAGATATTGGTCCCTTCTATCAGGGCCACAAGGGAGTTAGTGTTCTGCAGCCCACTTTAACAGCGCACTCTGTGATATTAAGGGAGGACATTGCGAGGGATCTGATGTTAGAGAATTCGGCTGGGACCTTGGAATTGAGATTGAAATTGTATGCTCATGTTCGGTTCAAGGTCAGGAGGTGGAAATCTAGGCATTACAACATGCGGGTCAAATGTGATCAATTGAAGGTTGATAAGAATACAGGTGGTAATTCCTTCAACCACAGAAGATGCAGCGTTCATTTATGATTGTTTTGGGTTATTTTTAGCTTCCTTAATTCAAAAATATTTATGATTGAGACACTTCAATGGGATCTGAAGATGGTTCAGATCTCTGTGCTATTTATACAAACGGTTCATCAGTTTCTATATTGTAAGATCACTGAGAAGCAGGAATTCATAGAAGAAATAAGCACTTTGTTGTGCTGGAGAATCCAAATTATGTTAAAATGATGAAGAAGTGGATGTTTGTATTGTATTTATTGAAGGGCTCAGTTCCAAATCAGTATTGTATTTATTGAAGTTTCAGATCAGTATTGTATGTATATGTGGGGGAAAAATCTTACACATATTTTTATTTTTTATTTTTTAAATAATGTCCGTTTTGCGTAGTAAATCGCTTTCCGAGGGATAATTAATTTCAAATGGTTTGAAATGAGCTCTATTTTGGTTATGGGTGTTGGTATTTTGGGTAAACGTTAGGTATTAAAATTTTATAGAATTTTTATTGTTTTATTTTGGTAAGGTTAGCTATTAACTTTTATAATATTTTATTATTATTATTTTTATTTTTATTTTGGTAATGTTAGGTATTAACATTTTATAATTATGATAATTTATTTAATATTAAAATTCAATTTAGATTTTCCTTCAGTAGCAGGATTCTAAATTGCAATAATTACATTAAAACAATGAGATCTTAAATTACAATAACTGGATTATTAAACAACAGCTCCGTTTAATTATTAAACTTTGAATATAATTAAATTAAAGGAAAAACAATAAAGATATAGATGAATAGAGAAAAATGTGTTTTTTAGTAGCCATACAATATTTCTATGTTTCCATTCTATTTGTCACTGTTTTCCCCTTCACAATTGCTACAGGTCTTATACATACTCCATCTTGAAAGTAAACAACATTTTTTTTAGGATTGCCATTAGAAGCTTGGATGTACATCATATGTAAAGCAAATTAAAGCAACATTCTTGTCAATATATTGAAGTTAAAGAATATATTGTTCTTCCCTAGTGGAAATAAATCTTGTGGTAATGGATTTATGGGGTCTCTCACACGTGGTTGGCATGTAGGGCTAATATTCTCAAGGAATATTTTAATTTTTGGAATGCATGAGCAACTAAATTGTGCATGCATAATGAAGAACTTGGTGTGCATTATGAAAAATAATGAAGGAAAAGTTGTAGAGGCACTACAAATATTGGGAGTATTTCCCCCATGCCCCCTTCTATTAGCAATGTCAACTAGAGTGTCATTCACTAGTGAGTTGTTGAAAGCAAATGTTCAGAGTGGTTTTTGGTGTTGATGAAATCTCAACTAATGGTGGTGTTATTGAAAATGAGAAAATGCTTGTATAAATACCATATGGACTAATAAGAATGTTATGTGTAAAAAGTACAACAATTTATTAAATATTAACCTATTATATCCTCATAACAAACATGATGTTTGAAATTCAAAACAATTAAAGTGAAAATTATGAATAAGTAATGGGGGATTACATCCATTAAGTTGTTGTGTTGGTTAGGTAAACCAAACTTCAACAACTTACAATCTATATATCAAGCCTCTAAAATTATTCTTTTGGATACCTATTTTATAAAAGGAAAATGTTGTTTTTTATTCTACCAAATTTTGAAGAATAAGAAACAAGGTATAATGCTCAAATTTTTTCTTGAAAGTACAATGTAATTTTTCTACCTCTTAACTTTTCAAGAATTTCTATTAAGTTCAAATCATAAATAAATAGTATCGCCATACCACTTTCATTCATATATATTCACATATATATCTATATATATATATATATATATATTAACATATGTATTATGTCATTTGATATTTATATTTGATTTCTATTAAGTTTGAATTGGTTAAATTTAGGTATCTTCTTCATATTATATCTTTATTCAAACTAAAAAAATAAATAATATAATATTAATTAGAAATAAATAATTATGGTACAAATATTAACCTGATATTCATAACATCTTCCATAAGAATATTTACAAATAATAGAAAAAATATTATTATAAAACCATATTTTTTCTAATTAATACATATTTCAAAGTAAAACCAGGTAAACACGACCCAACTGCTGCTCCATCAACTTCTGGATCTACTGCAGAAACAACTGCTGCTGCATTAATGGCTAAATCTACTGCTGCGGCTGCTGCTGCTAATGCCCGTACCACGACTGCTGCTGATGACCCATCTGCTGAAGCAACAGGCTCTGAACCTCGCTTTCGAAACTCCGAAGCTTCATCGATCTCGAAAAGCATAAACTGGATCACGAGCATCAGAATCTTAAGCTCGCTTACGAAGCTCAGAATCTGGACCTCGCTCTCGATATCGAAAACCTGGATCTCGCTCTGGTGGAACTAGCACTACGACTGGCTTTGGAACTGATGAATCGACTGCTTCTTCAGCGGCTGCTGGGTCAACGGAATTAACTGCTTAATAAACAGCCTAATCGGCTGCTTAACCACCCGAATACACTTCTGTTGCTGAAGAATCAACTGGATCAATAAAAGAAACTACTCAGTCAACTACATTCCGTTATGCCCGTGCTGTATGCTTTGCTCTATCTATCATATATATATATATATATATATGCATACTAGCCCTGGTGGGTAACTAGCTTTGGCTGGCTGTGGTATGTAGTAGCTGGCTGGATGGCTTTGTATTGAATTTAAAATCACACATTAACTAAATATCAAATCTAAAATATATAAAACCTATATTTGTAAGAAGGAAAAAGTTTCCATATACCAATTTCTATTCACTTTAATTTAAAAAAAAAAAAAAAAAAAAAACAAAAAAAACTTCAAACTATAAATTAAATTTAAATTAATATAAAAAAAAAAATATCTTAAAAAAGTACTCCGTCCAAATTCAATGTTTCAAAATGTTTCAAATATTAAAAAAAACATATCTTAATCAATTCCTATTCAATTTAATTAAAAAAAAAACACTTTAAATTATAAATTAAATTATAAAAAAAACATATCTTAAAGAAATATAGCCTCCAAATTCTAAAGGACACCTGTCCAATCATGCTTCCTGAATAGTTCAAAACCTCCATCGAATGTCGTCTATATGGGCAGGCTCGTCCTTGTAATCATTACCTCGAGTTTGGTGAAAAATAGTTTGAAATCAACTTGCCTATTGTTAAAGCCTTAGCTTACCACGTGTTAGGAGTTGAATGGCAAGTCATGAATGCTAGTATTGCAACACAGAGGCTACCAACTTTACTTATCAACTCGGTGTTCTTACAAACTTGGAGGTGACAGTGCTATGTGCACAAGTAAAAGTGAAGGTCATGCATGTTGTCACTATTCATTCGTCGGTTCCAAGCCAAACTTCTATAGAGTCAAAAGAAGCCTGATTCTTTGATGGAAGAAGAGCAAGTCTATTCTAAGAGAGCTATTCTACTGTAGTAATGAGGAAGATAACATGTAATGCTAAATCACACCGTATCCTAATTAACCATTTAAACAACTATGCTATGTAGGATTGCTAAATCAACACTAAGCTAATGTTGTTATCTAAGTTACAGAAGTATAGAGCATCAAACCATACTAATGTGTGAGCAAGAAAACTAAACTAAATATCTTTTCACTTTTTTGGGTTTTTTTTTTTCGGTAAAATCAAGTATGCAATTTAATTGTTCTTGTGGATGTGACAGGTGGATGGAAGGTGGTTGACGATGGCTGGAAGGTTTATGGAGTGATTGGATGGTGTGGAAGGGTCCTAGGAGGCTTTTTGTGACTTCCTAGAGGTTCCCCATCAATTCGGCCTCAAAACAGGCCGTTTCAAGAAAACATACACGATGTACTAGAAACCTACAAGATGATCGGGTAGGAATTATAGGAAACCTATAGGATATAGCCGAGAGCAAATTGTGAGGTGTTGGAGGTGTTGGGAAGCTTGGAAAGGGTGTGTGATGAGTGGGATAGTTTTCAGAAGGCCTAGGAACAGTCATGAGTCAATATCCAAGAGAAGAGATGGCTAGATTCACTCAATATGTCTAGGGGAATTTCAATGAAAAAGGACAAAAAACTAGTGAGGGTGATGGTGGAACAAGAGGTGGTTAAGGTTGATGAGGTGGGAGATGGATGCTAGTGATGAGGTCTAGACCTCCTCCTAAAGTACCTGCAGTGCTTAAAACATGTGTGTCTTTCAAGAACTATGCAACCATATACATCTTCATAAACTTGGAAAAGCATGAATTAATTGCTCGTATTATGCATGAAGAAAGTGCTGAAGGAAATGAGAACATGAGTGAGATCTTATTGCAAAAATAGAGTAATGGAAAAAGATGACAATGAAATGAACCAAGTACTAAATCAAGACAACAAACTCCAAAGCTCATGCAAGAACTAGAAATCTGTGTTTCTGGGTCACTAAAGGGTCTCTTCCTCAAGTCATGGTCCCAGAGGGAGGAGGTGAGGCCGAGACACCTGCTGACAACCTTATGGTGATCTTTTTCTCCTTGCCAACCTCATAATTGAAAGAAGGCACAAATGGAAGCAAACTAACATACAACCAATCTACTTTACACTGTTGTAATGAAAATGTAGCTACTTAAGCAAATGAACAATTAAATTATGAATCTATGCTAGCATACATGTACAATAAAGAGGAGCCTTGGCTGCTAGGGTTGGGCCCTAACCCAAGAGCTTCAGCCCTCTGAGCTAACTTAGTGCTCGCTCAAAACAAAACTCATTCTTATTATCAATAAATGGATTACATAAAAAACTATCACAAGTATTACAACTCGAAAATAGAGTAGAGTTTTACCAATCAAAAATCTGAATCCTATTGAGGTCCTGGGCCTCTCTACTTATACATATGAAGTCTCCAACGACTTCCTTAAAATTAGAGAGGCTCGACTCCCAAACTTGAGATAAACTAGTGCTTTGTCTTTCACTTGCTCAATTGCCTTCTAGTCCTTATGATTTGGTTGTTTGCACTCCGAACTGATGGAGGAATATTCGAATGGACGGGTAGTGAATGAGGAGGATTTACCTCCTATAATTCCTCTCCCTTGTCCCGTTTGAGTTTTGACCAAGATTTTTGCCAAAATTCCTTGCTTTTATCCTTTTATCATGCATTAAATGCATATTAGACCACAAAGCAAAATATCCAACTCTAACTCATCTCATAAACAAAATATAATCAAAAGTATGCAATAAGTTGTGAGAATAGTTGGTTTGACTAGGCTTAGATGTGAATTAAAGCCCATATAATTACCCAATGATGAGGGTCATCATCACCCACTACTGAAAGTGTTGCTCATCCTCTAAGCAACTTATTCAATGTCCATGTCCTTCATGGCTATGATAGCCTCTTTGATAGCCCATGCCTCTGTTGTGGTCTCTTCTTCTTATTCATAGAAGCATGCTTTCTTTTCTACTTCTTCCCACTGCCTCTTTTCCACTTCTTCTTTTCTTCCTTCTAGCATGCCTAGGAGTAGTGGTGGATTGAGTTTTAGGCCTATCCAATTGAGCTTCAACCTTTTGCATTGATTGTTATTACATAGGTGTCTTGTTATGTGCCTCTCTCAACCTTTGAGGGAAGTGATATTATCTGATCTTCAAGCTCTCTAGTAGTGTGTTCCATATCCTTAGGCAGGCATGTATACTATCATCTCCTAGAAGCCTAAACATATCCTCAAAATGTGAAATTTCTTACTCATGGGTAGCAAGATATCTAGGTGCCAGCTGAGGATCATTTGCAAACAAATTATGGGTGCTAATTAGGGCCATGGGATTTAATTTTCAAGATTTGATGAAAAGAGATTCATTTTGCTCTCTGGCCAATATTCTTTTCATCTCTGCAACCCTTGACCCCTCACGGTTCATCCATGATGTCAAAGCCATTAATTGTGGATCTCCTAGCTTGATGTTAGGGTCCCAAACATTCATGTTCGTGAGGGCCATGTTATACAAGTAAGACTTAGCCATTTTGGCCCTATCATCTAGTGTACTTTGATCACAAAGATCAATAAACATCCTGTAGTCCTGAAATGGCATGGTGCCCCTTTGTGCTAGTGTTTTAATTTGAAACTGCAACCATTGTTCTTTGAGGTAAAGAGCATAGGATTTAGCTGGCATCCTACACTGGATGGCCTCAAAGGAGAGGTTGTCCATACATGCTAGTTGTTTCTCCCTTTCGTGCATTTGTCCCCTTAGCCATACATTTTCCCTCTCAAGTTGATCTCTCACTATTGCTTCTCTGTCCCTTAAGCCACTTAGCTCTTTGCCCATTTCTTTGAGCTTCTCTTCCATGTTCCCAATGTCTTCCACCCCTTTTGACTTGGTGATTTTCATTCATCGGTGGGTTTTGTCCCTCTCCTTCTCAAGTTCGAAAAATAATGGGATGGAGAATTTTTGAGGTATTACCCTGCCTCCTTCAATAAACTGGTAGTAGGAGTCTAGGTTAGGTTGAGGGCTTGGTTCCTTTGTTTCAGGGTCGTCTTCTTTTATTTCTTGCTCCTCCCCTACCTTGCCTTCCAATTTTTGTGCTTAATTTAGTTTTTGTAGAGTATCTTGTAGGACTATTTTTGCTTCGAACTGAAGATTTTGTTGTGGATCCTATAGGATGGCCTTACCCTTCAAGGAAGTTGATCTAGTACTAGGCCTCCTTACATAGGCGATTGGTGACTTAGGGGAAGGCATTTTGTCTCTTGGTGTAGGGGAATATTCAATCTCGATAGGAGTTTTTTGTTGATATTTGTGGCTTCCCTTGTTTGATTCTTGTGCTCTTTCTTGTTCTGAAATATAGTGGGTCTTTCTGCCTTCTTTCCCTTTTTGCTTGACGCAGGTGCTAAGAGCAATGAGGAAAGCTACTGCCTCCCTCTCAGTAGCCTTTGGAGACACCTAGGTGACTCCTCTTTGTGTTCTTCCCTGTTTCAATGCCTTCTTCCTCTCTATTTTTCTTATCTCCTTCCACTTGTTGTTCTTCCTCATCCCCATTAGTTTCTTCCTTAGTTTCCTCCTCTCTTTCATCATCATCCTCCTTCCATTCTCCCTCTTCTTCTTCTACTTCATCTTGTTCCTCTATGCCAGCTTCTTCTTCTTCATCCATCTCATCCTTATCTAACTCTGTATCTTCTTCTTCCTATTTTGTCTCCTCCTCAATGACAGATGGACTAACATCATAAGTGAGGATTTTGATGTCATCCTCTGCTGGAAGGTATCTAAAGACTGACCATGTTATAGGGATTCAGAGGTTTTGGAGGGCATCCTCAATGAGGATCCCGACAAACCTATGGTGAGCCAATTGTTGGGAATTCCCTTCCTTTACTTTGTTGTTGGAGTCTATGAGGGATTGCATCAAGAAATAGGGTATGTTGAGTCTTTTGTGATCTGGTGTTTCTACCCAAAATCTTAATTCTTCAAGGATCCTAAAATGGTAGCCGTAAACAACACTATATCTACCCTCACATGAGATATATTTAATGAGTTAGTAGCCTACCTCACTCCATGGGTATGGCAGACTATCTCTCCTTACCCCATTTTTATCCTCTCTGGGTTCTTCACCTTCCAAAAATAATTTCCTTTTTGCCACCTGATTATTTCCTTTGTCTTCTCTTCACCATGGAATTCCTAGGGGAAGTGTGGTGACCCTACTGATGAGCTCTGGGGTGAGATCTATAGTGAGGCCTCTAACTAAAACACTAGCATGAGTTCTGCTGTGTGGAGTGAGGGAATGAGAAAATTCTTGAGTCACCTCATCATCATACCCTGTGAATTTTTCAAAAAACCCCATCTAGTTGTGTCTTGTAAAGATTTCAAGCACTTGGGGGTGTTGTTGCATCCTCACAGTGTTTGTGGGTTCTCTCCTATTAAACCATCCTGTCATCTTGCTTGTGAGGCTTGAGGAAAAAATGAGAGGTTTCACACACAATTATTAAATTTAGGAGGAAAACAGAGTTTACTGTGTATGTAATTCACCATCCACAGTTGCTAAATTCACTAGATTTTAGAGCATTTCTAGTTCATTTGCTTGTAAATGGGGATGGATTTTTATAGCCTACCTCTTTAGAATGGCGACATTGGACAATCCCCATGATATCCCCTCTTGATATCTTCTCTGCATATCCTATAGACTGCCTCTATGTATCTTGTAGACTGTATCCTGTAGAATTTTCCTCTAGGAATTCTTGTGCATGCTCCTACCAAAATTCTCTTTGTGATAGATCTAGCCTGAAAATATAAAAAAACACAAATATACCCATAAATAATAAGATAGAAATGCTTCTTTATTGATCAAACCCCTAAGGTAGGGCAACACCATACATTCACTCCTTAAGGAAGGAGAACACTCCACAAGCCATATGCCTGTTCATACAATAACCCTTGACACCTCTCAATGTGGAGCCTCTAGCCTCTATATTGGCCTCATACATACAATACCATGGGTCATTACCATGGTTCCCTCAATACCATCTATCTAATACCAGGGGCCCATTATATTATTACTAACTACTTGTGGTCCCTTACATGATACAGGTTAACCACCTTATTTATTACTATGGCCCATCCCATTAATACATTATTCCCTTGGGTACCTCCCTTTGTACCCCATATTATCCCCCCTAGGTATATAACATTCCACCCTCCTTAACATGTTTTGTCGCCGAAACATGGGAAGGACACAAATAATAAGATCTACTCAAAAGAGTAGTCCACTGGTACTATGCACGTGCATCTAGCCATCCAAAAGAAAGTTGAACCCTCGTTCTCGTTGGTTCCTTGCTCGCTTGAGATGGAAGATGACCTTGGGAGCTCTTCTGTGTTGATGTGTAGTAGGTGGATATTTTCTCCTCTCCATCTGTCATTCATGGGTTGTTGTCCTTGTGGCTTGTTGGTTGTTTTCTTGCGGGGTGATGTGGGTGATGATATGTTGAAGTTTTAACCCACGGTGTCTTTTTCTTTAATTCACCCCTTACTAGAGCCAGACTGTTATGTGGTGCATGCTATGTTGCCTATTGTGGTGTCTTATCTTCCAATATTACTTCAACCACTGAGCCCTCATCTGATGTGTCAGCAACTGTAACCTTTTCTGCTTCATCCTCTGTTTGTGTTTGATTGTCGACCATCAATTGCTCATCATCTAATGTGTAAGTGTCCTTAGAGATTTGTGCTTCTACCTCCATAGTCTCTGCTTGGGTCTTAATGGAAATATCCTACAATGTAATTTTCTTCTTTTTATACCAGAGCTTCAGGAATTTCCTTTGCACATTACTATTGAGAGTACCCAGAGATTCCATCCAAGGATATCCCAAAAGAACATCCATGTTATCCATATCTAAAGTATAAAAGTCACTATGCAACACATACTTTTCCATAGAAAGCTTCAAATATTTATAAACTTGAACATCCTTATCATCAACTTGTGTGTTATCAATGTGTTTTGCTGGCACTTGCAATTTTTTTGCCAAGTTGACATTTATGAGATTTTGCTTGCGACTCGGATTTATAGACACAATGATTTTATCCTTCTGAATCAATCCATGAACCTACAATAAGGAGACACCAATAGAAAATAACATCTTACGTGTCTCATTCTTTTTTCTAGCACAAGACCATTTGTTCATAATGAGTTTTTCCAATTCTTCATTTGAAAATTTGGATAACTCTTTAATGCCAAGTGAGTTCCACCATATGGCAACCTCTTCTTTCAAACTAATCAGTACTCTAGACCTCCAAAATTCCCCATATTTGAACTTTAGTATTTGTATGAATTCTTCAATAGTAGGACTATCATCTTTTCCTGTAAAATTTTCCATGAAGAGGGTTTGAGAAAAATTCACTTACTTGGCGAAAATTTGAAATGGCCACAATTCCGTCAATATTGCTTAGAATTTCTATTATGACTTGTTTTTGGAAATGGAACAACCATTCTGCATTTGCCCATGTGATAGAAATCCTGATCCAAGCATTGGAATTTTAGATCTGCGCTGCAACTCTCCCGCCGTCACCAAAAATTCTGAAAAAAGAGCTGATTTTAAATCAGCGATATCTCCCTCATTCGGACTCCAACTCGACTGATTTTTTTTTTAAATTGGGTATTTTTTCACAAAGAATCCATATCTGCAATTAGATTTTGCAGATTTTGTCCCAAAATGTACAGAGCTACGCCACAAACTTGTTTCCCTGAAAAAATGTCTGCAACACCACTGATTTTTAGATCAGTAATATCTCCTTCATCCGGACTCCGATTCGGCCAATTTTCTTTTGAAATCAGGTATTTTTTTCACAAAGAATCCAGATCTGCAATTACATTTTGTAGGTTTTCCCCAAAACATACAAATTTGATCTGCAAACTCGCCGCCCTAGAAAGCTCCTACAAAAAATAAAAAATTCTCCACTTTTGCCCAAGAAAGTGCTCTGATACCATTTGTTATAGATCTGACCCATATGAGAATACAAATATACCCAAAAATAAGAAGATAGAAATAGATAGAAATTATTCTTTTTTGATGATCAAACCCTTAAGGTAGGGCAACACCATACATTCACTCCTTAAGGAAGGAGAACACTCTACAAGCCATATGCCTGTTCATATAATATTCCTTGACATCTCTCAAAGTGGAGTCTCTAGCCTCTATATAGGCCTCATACATACAATACCATGGGTCATTACCATGGTTCCCTCAATACCATCTATCTAATACCATGGGCCCATTACATTATTACTAACTACTTGTGGTCCCTTACATGATACAGGTTAACCACCTTATTTATTACTATGGCCCATCCCATTATTACATTATTCCCTTGGGTACCTCAATTTGTACCCCATATTATCCCCCCTAGGTATATAACACTCTTGTAGAACAATGGATCCTTGCTTCCGGTTGGTGGCTAGGGTTATGAGAGTGACTTGAGTGAGGGAATTTCGAGGAGGTGGAATGCATGAATGCATGCAAATCATTTTTTATTTCCCTTTATGGTGTTTCAGGGTGAGGTGGTGTGCTTGAGCGAAGGTACGTTTCCATTTTTGGAGCATTGGTCCCCACTACCACCTCATCATTTCCCACTCCTTGTAATTAGCGCCCACCTCATAGATCCGTAGTTAACCACTTCTTGTCCTACTCCTCTTTCTTTGAGTTGACTGCAACCATGTGTGAGAGGACACCCAGTTTTGCATGTGCTAACTGAACGAAGGTGGCCAAGTTAACTGGCCACCTTTTCACTTATAAACCAACTATCTCATAACTTTTACAAATTTTTATTAAATGATGCATAGAGTGAGTGAGCGGGATACTTATGTGTGGTTTTGATGCCATGCTGCAGTTGTCGAGGATCAGAGGTGTTGTGTTGTTTATTTGTTGTATGGTCATTCTTCTTCATCCTCTTGTTGTTTTTTGATGGTTCCTTGGCTTTTGTAGGTATCTGTGACTCAAGATCTAGTGTTGCTACTATTGCGGAGCTCCTAGATCATCCTAGTGAAGACCTGTAGCTAATGATTGACATTCTATGGGATAGGCTACTACAGAATTTCCCATGGGATGTCCTGTAGCTGCTTCTCCCTCAGAATTCCTTAATCATGTGGTTGGATGGGGCATTGAGGATGGTGCAATGAATGGACAGAGGGAGTAGGAGTGTGTGTGAAGAAAGGGAGATTCAGTTAATGCTCTTACTCTCATCTATTTTTCTCTTCTTTTTTTCTTTTTTCATAACTGACAAAAACTTATCTCTTTCTGTTTTGAATGGTGAGTGTAGGGATGATGATAATGGACAAGGTGAGGTGTTATATCATATCTAGGATGAATTTTAGGGACCTAACAAACCTACCATGTGCCCTCAGATTACTTCATGTAAGTTTTCTGGGCCACTGTAATTCCTACAGGATCATCCTATAGGTTTTCAGGGGATCGTGTAGGAATACAGGGGATCCTGTAGAAAACACAGTCCTCACATAAATTGAAGCAATGGGGTGGAAAAATGATAGAAATGATGGATGGATGCATGGTAAGGAGTAGAGGAGATGGATGTGTGTGTGGTAGGGTTCCCTTGGATCGTCTTTTTGCTCCTTGACTGTCTTTCTCACCCACCTCCAAATAACGATTATATCTTTTTCTCTCTTTTTCTTTTTTTTTTGTTTTTTGAAAAACACCTAGGCTGCCTTAGAGAGTTTTTCACCCTAGATGTTTGACTTGGCTGCCTCAGGGAAGGTTTTCACTTAGGGATCTTCTTATTCTTTTTTTTCGTCATTGGGTTGCCTCACAACGTTTTCAACCCAAAGATGGGACTTAGGCCCCTCATGGAGGTTTTCACTTGAGTCCTTATTCTTCTTTCTTTTTTAGTGACCTAGTGAGGGAGGAGCTAGAACTTGCTTTACCATCATCACTATTTTATTAATATTGTTAATGAACTATTGCTTTGATAATGGCCTCTTGTACATTTTCAATCGGTGTCCATTGACAAGCAATGGAATGGCTTCTTCATCTATAGTTCTGATTTGCACTGAACCATTATCATGGCACCTCTCCACCACATAAGGTCTGAACCATATTTTCCTTAGCTTTCCCTTGAAGTCTTTATACCTAGAATCATATAACAATGCCCAATCACCCTCTTGAAATTTCTTCTCCTTAATATGTTTCTCATGCCAAATCTTTCTCTGAAGCTGAACTATCTTTGTATGTAGGAGAGCCTACATTTTGAATTCATCCAAGCCATTCATTGGAACAATCTTTTTTTCTGTGCATGACTAAGATCCAAATCTAGTTGGGATGCCATCCTTAATGTGTTATATTCAAACTCAATGGACAACAAAGCCTTTTTCCCATAGACCAGCTCATAGGGTGTAAATCCAATGGTGGTCTTCCATGTGGTATTATAGGCCTAGGTGGCCTCAACTAGTCTCTCTACCCAATCCTTCCTATTGCTTCTCACTACCTTAGTTAAGATGCCCTCCATAGCCCTGTTGGTCACCTCCACTTTCCCATTAGCTTGTGGATGATAGGGAGTGGAGGTCCTATGCTTGATTCTGTGATGGTTGAGCAGTTCTTCAATCATGTTGGAGGTAAATGGGTTGCCTTGGTCTATGACTAGCTCTCTAGGCTACCCAGATTTGTAGAATACATTATCCCTTAGGAACTCAACCACCTTCTCTTCTGTTGCTGCCTTAATTTCCTTGGTTTCAGCCAACTTAGTCAAATAATCAGTGCACACAATAATGTACTATTTTTTCTTTGAAGGAGGGTTGATAGGCCCAATGAAATCCATGCCCCACTTTTCAAATGGTTCGAAAGTCACTTGAGGTTGTAGGGGCATTTCAACTCCTGGAGTAGGCTTTCCCATCCTCTGGTGCTGATCGCACTGACTAATGTACTTTTTCACGTCATGATGAAGAGTAGGCTAATAATAGCTTAATTGTAACACTTTGAATGTTGTCCTATTTGCTACAAATTGACCTCCACAAGGTCCATCAAGACAGGTCATAAGGATGTCAAAAACCTCTTTTTCCATTACACACCTTCCCAATATTTGATCTAGCCCAATTTTGAAAAGATTGCCCCCAATCCAAGTGAAGGGGGAGCTTTTCCTAATTATCTTGCTCTTTTATTTGGAGGGAAAGTTTGGTGGGAACTATGTTGATACCAAATAGTTTACTATATCAGCAAACCATGGAGAGAGAACTGAAATAGCAAACAAATGCTCGTCTGGTAACTAGTCACCCACCATTCCCTCTTCACCTGTAGGAAAATTTACACTAGATAAAAAGTGAGCAACAACATTTTCTTTACCAGGCTTGTCAACAGTGGTTAGATCAAATTGTTGCAATAAAAGAAACCACCTTATAATTCGAGTATTCACATCTGGTTTGTTCATTAAATATTTGATTGCAGCATGGTTAGTATGCACAAATTTTTCATAACCTATAATCTAATGCCTAAATTTGTTTAATGAATGCACAATAGCTAGGAGGTCCTTTTCGGTTATGTTGGAAATAATACTGAGAGGGGGGGGGGGGGGGGTGAATCAGTATTATCAAATCAAATACTTTTCATTTTTCATACTCAGATTTATATAGGCGGCTTCAGTTCAATATATCCGCGTATATACGCGACTATGTTAAATGAAACCAGCGTACATACAGTAATCTTATGATTCAGTTAGCTTATCTTCAGTAAATGTATCAGAACATTATTAACCACATTAACAGTAAACATGTGTAGTAAAATAGTATAGATCATCACACATAAGAAGCACACATGAACACCATGATATAAGGTCGAAACCCAATGTGGGTGAAAAACACCTGCTGCAATTCGTCTCTTTCTTCCTTTAATAAGAAACTTCTTTTACAATGTACTGGTGCAGTCCTTTACCAGTACGCAGGCTTCTACCTGCAGAAGGCTACCACCTTCTAAGCTCTTGTACTAGCCGTTCCATTTACTAGTATGTAGGCACTGGCCTACTGAAGTCTCCAACCTTCACTCGTTTTCTAGATGCTCTTGGAAGGGAGCTACAACCCCCTGGCTCTTGTACTGGCCAATATGCTTACCAATACGTAGGTGCCGACCTACGATCATCCAGGGACCACATTTCATACATTTTCAGACTGGATCCATAAGTACAAAACAATCACTGCTGCAATACAATCATCCACTTATACTTGTATCATAAATCTCTCAATCACCCAATACTGAATCACTGAAACCCTTGTCATCAAAATACAGAACACAAACCAGAGCCCAGAACTTTGCAACAACCACTAGAATCAACAGCAACCTGAAACACCAAACGTTATAATGCATACGCTACTTGACTATATCAAAACTGCATGTATACGGGCTTTCATGAGAGACAACCCGCATACAGATCTAAAGATAATTACTTATACCTTCGTTGTCATATCCAACCCAAGCGAAGCAGCACAAACCGATAACCAGCAATACTAGATCTTCCCACTTCGTCAGACATCCATTCCTTGTTCTCCCATTTTGCCTAATGATCTTCTCCTTATATAGGTTAGACTTCTCTCAATACCATGGTCTAAAACCATGTAGAAACAATACCATGGACCCAATACCTGGGGTCGTCATTTCGAACCAAATACCATTGATCAATACCAAAATACCATGGACCAAAACCATGTACGCGCTTTTCCTTCTGTGAACGTGCGTGTATAGGTATACGCACCTTTTGCTCCGCTAACCCGCGTATATACGCACTTTCATCATGGTCAACCTGCATATACCTCTCCCTTGACCTGCTGCATTCTGATCTGTCATCTGATTAAGTTGTCATCACCTGTATCAAACCTCTGAGTGAGTTGCCATTGAGGACAACACATGAATCATAATGCCAACAATCTCCCCCTTTGGACTTGATGGCAACCACCACACCAAGTCACTCTCCCCCTTTGACATCAAGGGCAAAGGGTGGACCAAGATATTCTCTTCCTTGGTATACCTTCTACAGTCCATACTCACCCTGAGTACATGCTGAAGTTTCTGATTGAGCTCCCCTTTGTATATGCCAAGTTGTATCAATCCATCCATGCTCCCCCTGAGCAAACGCAAGTTCTAAGACCAGTAATTCATTCAAGACCATGACTATCATTCATCATATATGATCTACACCATAAGCATCAGTATCCAAACCTGCAATACCATTCCTTTGATCAAACAACAAGATGTATCATTTAGCTTCATAAGCTTTATCAACAACTTCTAACCATAATTCCAAAAATGCATTATTTGAAGTATATGCTCCTCCTGAGCCTGTGCCAACCATTTCTTATCATGACCGAACCATTTCTTGTGTCTCTTCTACTGCCCTTTCTTTTGATCTCCATATACGCGACTCTACAGCTAGTAACTTGCTTATATACGCGACTTATCTTCATCATATCAGCGTATGCAAGATGGAATACTGAATTTCTTCACTTTCAGTTTCCCCTGTGTCTGTTATGTCGGCTAACTGAGTTATGTTACACCTTTCTATCTCTAATTCTATCTGTGATGATGTATGGTCCTTTTGTTTTGAATTTTGAAATTTGCTCCTGCATTCCCTTGCTTTATGTCGAAGTTTGTTGCATGTATAACATCTTACATATTTCATGTTCCTTATATTGCAATCAATTGCTTTGTGTCCATATGCATTGCAGGAAAAGCTGGGATGTGATGATCTTTTGTGATGCTCTTGAACCATTCTACTTCTACATCTAGCTGCAACATGTCCAAGATTATGACATCCATAACATTCAACATTATTCAGTGGAGGAGTAAAAGATTTCCTTTGAATAATTTCTTTCCTTGGCTGTTGATGGGGTTTTCTTCTCATCTCTTCGTGGTGTATTTCAGATTTCTCATTAGAGTTTCTTACCTCACCTTGTGAGCTAGATTCACCTTCAGCAGATTCATAAAATCCAAGACCAGTTTTGATACTAGGGGATCTTTGACTACCAAGAATTTCATCCAAAATCTTAGTACTATTTTGAAATCGCAACAATTTATCCTTTTCTTCTAATTTACCTTTTAAGATATTTACCTCAACCTGATGTTGTTCTTCCTTTTCCAGATACTGTTTCCTTAGGTTTTCTTCAGCTTTTCTTCCTTCTTCCACTTGTTGCTTTAATTTGATCACTTCATGTTCTTCAAGAGCTTCTTGGTTCTGCTCCTTTGATTTTTCAAGATCTTCTTTTAGAGAGAGGATCTTTGACTCAAGTCTCTGAATTGTTATGCTCTGATATTTTACTATATCCTGCAATTTCTCACTTACCCTGGTTACTGTCTCCAATTGTTTGTTTAATTTGGTAACTTCTTTAGTTTCTGCATTCTTCTTTTCATATGCCATGAGACTTCTAATGTCTTCACTACCATTGAATGAGTCATTACTTTTACCATGGGTATAATAGCTTCTATCACCTTCTTCAGACATCTTTCCTTTGTTATGAGGGCATTTAGCAGCGTAGTGACCAACTCTACCACATGAAAAGCATTTGAAAGGTAGCTTACCTTTGAACCGTCCAGTTCC
Source organism: Pinus taeda (assembly GCA_000404065.3). Classification (NCBI taxonomy): domain Eukaryota; kingdom Viridiplantae; phylum Streptophyta; class Pinopsida; order Pinales; family Pinaceae; genus Pinus; species Pinus taeda. Next base: position 255,013 of record APFE031496039.1, read on the forward strand.
CCGTTCAAGATTCTTGACAAAATTTACCTCATCTTATTCCTCTAACATGTATCCTGATGCTTCGAATGCGGCTTCTGATGGACCCTCTTTTCGCATCTGATAAGACAATAACAGCTTTGGCATTGAGCTCATATTGCTTTCTCTCGGCTGCATTTGTAGGAATTGCTGATGGGAATTTGTATCCACCTTCTACGATTCCCCAAACTTCTGCTCCAAGCAATTGAAGATATGTTGTGGTTCTTATCTTCCAGTGGGTAAAGTTGTTCCCGTCAAAGATTGGTGGCCTAATGCGTGCCTCTCTTTCTGGATTAGCCATTCTGATGGATATTTTCCTTCAAACGATCAAGCTTCTTCAAAAGGACCTGCTCTGATACCAATTGTTGGAAATAATACTGAGAGGGGAGGGTGAATCAGTATTATCAAATCAAATACTTTTCATTTTTCATACTCAAATTTATATACGCGGCTTCAGTTCAGTATATCCACGTATATACGTGACTGTGTTAAATGAAACTAGCGTACATGCAGTAATCTTATGATTCAGTTAGCTTATCTTCATTAAATGTATCAAAACATTATTAACCACATTAACAGTAAACAGGTGTAGTAAAACAGTACAGATCATCACACATAAGAAGCACAGATGAACACCCTGATATAAGGTGGAAACCCAATGTGGGTGAAAACCACCTGCTGCAATTCGTCTCTTTCTTCCTTTAATAAGAAACTTCTTACACAATGTACTGGTGCAGTCCTTTACCAGTACACAAGTTTCTACCTGCAGAAGGCTACCACCTTCTAAGCTCTTGTACTAGTCGTTCCATTTACTAGTACTTAGGCGCTGGCCTACTGAAGGCTCCAACCTTCACTCGTTTTCCAGATGCTCCTCGAAGGGAGCTACAACCCCCTGGCTCTTGTACTGGCCAATATGCTTACCAGTATGTAGGTGCCGACCTACGATCATCCAGGGACCATGTTCATACATTTTCAGACTGGATCCATAAGTACAAAACAATCACTGCTGCAATACAATCATCAACTTATACTTGTATCATAAATCTCTAAATCACCCAATACTGAATCACTGAAACCCTTGTCATCAAAATACAGAACACAAACCAGAGCCGAGAACTCTGCAACAACCACTAGAATGAACAACAACCTGAAACACCAAATATTATAATGCATATGCTACTTGACTATATCAAAACTACGTGTATACGCACTTTCACGAGAGACAACCTGCCTACAGATCTAAGGATAATTAATTATACCTTCGTTGTCATATCCAACCCAAGCGAAGCAGGACAAACCGATAACCACCACTACTAGATCTTCCCACTTCATTAGACATCCATTCCTTGTTCTCCACTTTCGCCTAATGATCTTCTCCTTATATAGGTTAGACTTCTCCCAATACCATGGTCCAAAACCATGTAGAAACAATACCATGGACCCAATACCTGGGGTCGTCATTTCGAACGAGATACCATTGATCAATACCAAAATACCATGGACCAAAACCATGTACGCACTTTTCCTTCTGTGAACCTGCGTGTATACGTATATGCACCTTTTGCTCCACTAACCTGCGTATATACGTACTTTCATCACGGTCAACCTGCATATACCTCTCCCTTGACCTGCGGCATTCTGATCTGTCATCTGATTAAGTTGCCATCACCTGTATCAAACCTCTGAGTGAGTTGCCATCAAGGACAACACCTGAATCATAATGCCAACAGGTTAGTGTATAATTTAGCTCAACCTTTGACAAGTTCTTACTGATAAAATAGATGGCATAGGGTAGTTTCTCCTGTACCTAACCTAAGGCTTCTCCTATGGGTTTGTGTGAGACATCAGCATGAATATGAAAAGAGAGGGCCTAGTTTGGGCCTCAGAGAATTGGTGCAGTGGTTAACTTACCCTTTAGAATGTCTAAGGCCTTTTGACAGCTTTTTGACTATATAAACTCAAAATCTTTTGCCAACAACGCAAATAAAGGAGAGGCCAACTTGCTGAAGTCCTTTATGAACCTTTGGTAGTATCCATCTAAACCCAAGAAACTCCTGAAATCTCTCTACTTTTGCGGAGGTGGGACCCTTTGGATGATTGCTATTTTGTTTGGGTCCACCTGGAATCCTTGCTGAGATATTGAATGACTTAGCATGGTCCCTTCAATCACTAAGAATTCACATTTTTCTACACTGAGAGACAGGTTCATTTTAATGAATTTGTGCAATACTTTGCCTAGATTAGTCAAGGATTCTTGAAAATCACAACCATAAGGTGTAAAATCATCCATATAAATTTCGACCGCATCATGTACTAATTCAGCGAAAATACTCAAGACTTCTCTCTGGAAAGTGGAAAGAGCATTGCATAGGCCAAAAGGAAGGATCTTATAGGAAAGGGTACCCCAAGGATAGGTGAATGTGGTCTTATCCTAGTCTTCTGGGTAGATTTGGATTTGGTTGTACCCACTGAATCCATCTAGGAAAGAAAAAATGTTTTCCCTACCAGGTCGTCTAGCACTTGGTCGATGAAGGCTAGGGGAAAATGATCCTTCTTTGTGGCTTTTTTCAACTCCCTGTAATCGACACAAATCCTTGACTTACCATTTTTCTTGGGAACTAACACTAAAGGAGAGACCCACTCACTGTTGGGGATAGGGTAAATGAATCATGCATCTAGCAGTTTTTACAATTCTTCTTTGACTATATCTTTAAGAGCTAGATTCATCCTCCTTTGTGGTTACCAAACCAGCTTGCAACCTTCTTTGATGCATATGTGGTGAGTACACACTGAGGGGTGTACTCCCTTCATTTCCTTGTAAATCCAAGCAAAGGCTTATAGGTTTTCTCTGAGCATGTTGCATGGCTTTTCCTCTTCGAGAGGAGAAAGAGATGGATTAATTTTCAAGGTTTTATTTGGGTTGAATTCTATGGTTTTGATATGAAGTGGGTCGGAATGGGCCAAACATAAGTAAATTGGATGATTGTTCTAGGTTTCCCTTCTTCTTCTAATGGTAACGATCCAGGAGTTGGACTTTGGAGAAGGTGTTCAATTAATTCATCCCCATCTTACTATCCTCCTCCTACGGTTTCTTCCAAAGCATAAAGTTGGGAGGAATAAACCTCATCTTCTTCCTCCTCCTCTAACCATAAAGGTAAATCATGTTCTAGAGAAGGTTGAGCAAGAGGGTATAGGACTAACTATTTGAACATATGCCCATTCTTGATGGTCATATTCCCAACTTTACAGCTAATGCAAGCATCAGTTGTGGCCAACCATGGCCTCCCAGGGATGAGAGGATAACCAGTAAGTTCAGCCTTAGACTAGAGAGCTAGAAAATATGGAGGGTACTCGCAGGAGTTAATGGAGACCATCAGGTCCTCCACAATTCCCTCAGGGATGACTGTGGAACGGTCTGCAAGTTGCAGAACTTTTGTGTTCTTCCTCAATGACCCTTGGAGGTTGAGCTTGAGCATGGTGTCCTTGGTCATCACATTAATGGCAGCCCCAAGATTGATCAAAGTGTGTGGGAGAATGGTGCCATTGATGTGCACATCTACTACAGGGCTTCCAGGGTCCAAATATTTGAGACATATTATCTGCCCCAACATGAAGTCAGACAACTACCCAATGACATTAATGGTAGGGTCATAGCTTTTCCTTCTTTCTAGATCCTTGAAACATTTCTCCTTATTCAACTTATTGTAAATGGAAACATCTTTTATTGCCTGGAGAAGGGGGATCTTTACACATAGATTTTTAATTCTCCGAGAAGTTCAGCTTCTTCTGGGGTAGCCTGGAGTGGTTGGGCTAATCTCTCAGGAAAGGGTGGATTTACTTTATGGTTTCTTTCCTCTCGTTCTTCCTCAACCTCCCTATGTGGAGGGGGGTGTTGGTTATCCAGGAGAATTCTCCCAGATCTTAGGTTGATCTCCTGGATTTCTACAGCATAAGTTGGATATGATGTCTCTCCACTGTATAATTGTTGAGCTTGCCTATTGTTTGGGTTCAGATTTGGCTAGGTAGGCATCTAGAGTTTCTTAGGTGGAGAAAAGTGTAGGAGTTATGGTTAGGTAGGTGGTGGAGGCAATAGAGCTAGAGCATTGTTGTATTGGGGCCTCCAGCGCTGGAGTGGTGTATTCCACTCAGGTTGTGGTAGAGCGCAAGATTGAAATGATTGGTTGGCTGGCTGGGAATGATATTGAGATGCATAGGACCAAGGAGAGATGAGCAGGGGGTCCCCATAAAGGTATAGTTGTGGTTTGATTGGGGCTGTAATATGCATGGGATGACTCTTGCATTCCCTGCTGGTATGGTCTAGGCCCAAGAGGTCTCCTTTGGTTGATGTAGCAAAGTTTCGCAGTGACCCCTTCAGCTCCTTGATATATTACTTTGAGTCTGGGTAAATAAGGGCAGTTATCTGTGGAGTGCTTTTCTTCACAGACCGAGAAAATCTCAATACAGTTCAATTGACATTCATTCCTAGGATGCCTCCTCATGCCTCCTCATGCATCTAGGGAAAAAGATGGCCAAGGATCTATCTGCTTCCTCTTGCTTCATTTTGATGTTCATGGTGTCTAATTGCAAGGCAAGGGTTTGCAGCATCTCACTTTTGAAATCTTCTAGCATATTTCCAATTTCACCCTTGATGGATGAGTTGGAAGATGATGTATTGGCCATAGGTTGACTACCCCTACCCTTTTTCCTCGCTACCCTAGAATGGTTTCTAAAGATAGTATTGATATCCTCATAGGGTAATTGCTAGATATCTCTTCCTCCTAGTGAATATAAGGTATCCAGAAGATCTTCCCTTACTCCTCTGAGCAGGACCAATTTTAGTGACTCAGATTCAAGTCTGCACCTCGCCCTTTTGTATCTCAGTTGGAATCTTTCTTCATAGTCTTCTAAGGATTCATCCTCGCCCATGGTCATCTTGAAAATTTCTTCTTTAGTATCCTTTGACCTATAGTAGTCCTGATATTTGTTGTTAAAATCCTGCTGCATCTGAGCCCAAGTTGTGATGCTATCTCCAGGTAAATCCATGAACTAGCGCAATGCTGCATCCTTGAGCGTAGATGGAAACAATTTTAATTTTTTTCTCATCATATATATAGTAATAGGTTTAGGATATAACAACAAACTCAAATAGGAAAGTGTGAGGGTCCTCTATGGTCAGGCCATGGAAATGAGTTAGGTCAGAGGGGCTTATATTCTTCATCTTAGTGTCCCTGTTGGTTTCCCTGATGGGGAAGACCCCTTCAACTCTCTCTCTATCCCCTCTCTCATTTCGGTTTTTTGCCATTGGTTCAGTAGGAATGGGTTCTTCTTCTTCTTCTTCCCTTGTAGGTTCTTCAAATATGTCAAGTTGCTCATCTAAAGGTTCCTCCAATTCACAGCCACCGAAGAAGAGAGAAGGTTGGTTGTTGGATGCACTGGTGGTATTTGGCAAGAATTTGCCTAAATTGTACCTATTCCTACGAGGCATGAAAGGAAATGCTTTTGGGTTGGTTTTTGTAAGATTTTTTTTTAAGTTTGAAAGTACTTTGTAGAAATGAAATTGTTGATTGAATGAAAAGTCACTGATAGAATGAAGAAGCTTCTTGTTGAATTTAAATTCTACTTGCAAAATGGAAAGGAAAGCATATAAAGAAAGATGAAAGAAAGGAAGCTACTAGATTACTTTTGCAGAAATAAACTAATGGTAGAAAATTGAAGACAGGAAGTAGAAGAAAAGAAAGCAATAATCACATTCTACTCAGACACCTCCCCGGAAACGGTGCCAAAAAGTGATGAATGCCAGTATTGCAGCAAGGGCCTTATAACTCCTGGGCTACCAGCCTTACTTATCAACCCGGGGTTCGTACAAACTTGGAGGTGACAGTGCTATATGCACAATTAAAAGTGAAGGTCCTCCCTGTTGTCACTGTTCATCCGGTGAGAGACTCGAGGGGTTCCAAGCCAGACTTCTATAGAGTCAGAAGAAGCTTGGTTCTTTGATGGAAGAAGAGAAAATATATCCTAAGAGAGCTATTCTACTGTAGTAATGAGGAAAACAACATGTAATGCTAAATCACACCATATCCTAATTAACCATTAAACACTTATGCTAAGAAGGATTGCTAAATCAACACTAACGTAATGCTGCTATCTAATTTACAGAAGGAAAGAGTATCAAACCATACTAATGTGTGAGCAAGAAAACTAAACTAAATCTATTTTCACTTTTTTGGTTTTGTTTTTGGTAAAATCAAGCATGCAAATTAATTGTTCTTATGGATGTGACAGTGAGATGGAAGGTGGTTGAGGATGGCTAAAAGGTTTATGGAGTGATTAGATGGTGTGGAAGGGTCCTAGGAGGATTCTTGTGACTTCCTAGAGGTTCTCCATCAATTCGGCCTCAAAACAGAGCATTTCAGGAAAACCTACAGGATGTACTCGAAAACTACAAGATGATCGTGTAGGAATTACATGAAACCTACACGATACAGTCGATAGATAATTGTGAGGTGTTGGAGGTGTTGGGAAGCTTGGAAAGGTTGTCTGATGAGTGGGAATGGGCGTGAGAACGTCTAGGAACACTCATGAGTCAATATCCAAGAGAAGAGATGGCTAGATTCACTTAACATGTCTAGGGGAATTTCAATGAAAAAGGACAAAAAACTAGTGAGGGTGATGGTGGAAAAGGAGGTGGTTAAGGTTGATGAGGTGGAAGATGGATGCTAGTCATGAAGTCTAGTCCTCCTCTTGAAGTACGTGTAGTGCTTAAAACATGTGTGTCTTTCAAGAACTATGCAACAAGATACATATTCATAAACTTAGAAAAGCATGAATCAATTGCCCATATTATGCATGAAGAAAGTGTTGAAGGAAATGAGAACATGAGAACTTATTGAAAAAATAGAGTAATGGAAAAAGATGACAATGAAATGAACCAAGTACTGAATCAATGCAACAAACTCCAAAGCTCATGCAAGAACTAGAACTCTATGTTTCCGAGGTTGCTGAAGGGTCTCTTCCTCAAGTCATGGTCCCAGAGTGAAGAGGTGAGACCGAGACACCTGCTGACAATCTTATGGTGAGATTTTCCTCCTTGCTACCCTGCTTATTGAAAGAAGGCACAAATGGAAGCAAAATAACATACAACTAAACTACTCTACACTCTTGTAATGGAAATGCAACTACTTAAGCAAATGAACAATTAAACTATGAATCTATGCTAGCATACATGTACAATAAAGAGATTCCTTGGATGTTAGGGTTGGGCCCTAACCAAAGAGATTCAACCCTCTGAGCTAACTCAGCGCTTTCTCAAAACAAAACTCATTCTTATTATCAAAATAATGGATTACATAAAAAATTGTCACAAGTATTGCAGCTTGAAAATAGAGTAGAGTTTTACCAATCAAAAATCTGAATCCTACTTAGGTCCTAAGCCTCTCTACTTATACATCTGAAGTCTCTAACGACTTCCTTAAATTAGGGAGGCTCGGTTCCCAAACTAAATATAAACTAGTGCTTTGTCTTTCACTTGCTTGGGTGCCTTATAGGCCTCACGATTTGGCTGTTTGCCTCATGGAGGAATATTCGAATGGAAGGGCAGTAAATGAGGAGGATTTACCTCCTATAATTCCTCTCCCTTGTCCCATTCGATTTTTGACCAAGGTTTTTGCCAAAATTCCTTTCTTTTATCCTTTAATCCTACATTAAATGCACATTAGACTACAAAAAAAAATATCTAACTCTAACTCATCTCATAAACAAAATATAATCAAAAGTATGAAATAAGTTGTGAGAATAGTTGGTTTTACTATGCTAAGAGGTGAATTAAGGCCCATATAATTACTCAATGATGAGGCTCATCAACAAGGTTTTAATAAGTTTTACAATATTTCAGTAGTCACTAAATAACTGTACATGAAAACACCATTCCAACTATACGAGCTCATGATTACTCAATAAAAAAAAAACTTACTGAACCAATCAAAAGCCACATAAATAATTTTATAATAATTAACCAAATAAACTATTTTTCATTTTATAAAGTTAACATTACACATCACAATTTAATTTTTGGTCCAATGAGAAAAAATTAAAGATCAACCCATCAACTTATTGTGTTATACCGTGTGCAACATTAAGTGTATTAAAATAGTTAAAAATATAATTCATTTGGTCCAATAAGAAAAAATTAAAGATCAACCCATCAACTTATTGTGTTATACCCTGTGCAACATTAATTGTATTAAAATAGTTAAAAATATAATTCATGGAATTTTATTTTATTGCAGTTAGCCTTTCTTTCTATTAAACATTTTCAAATTAATCTCTTCCCATTATAAATATCAATTTATGATATTATATTTTGGTGTTCTCTCCTACATAAGTCAAGAACGACATCTTTGCATCTATAAATATTTATATTTTTACATTTAGTTAATACTACTTTGTCGTTAAATTGATTAATAACTTTAAATAACAAAAATTTTGTGGATATTTATATTTATTAATTAATTGATAATTTTACATCAAAATTAATGTGAGGTATGTTTAAAGCAGTTAATGTTTTTATTGTCTATTCACTCATTCCACTCTAACATAATGAAATTTTTGAACGTACGCTTTTGTGAGTAGAAATTGTCACAAATACTCCAACTCATGGAATGTTTTTTTGTCATTACCACATATTGTTAATATCAACATTCACGTAATAGGAAATATAACAAATTACAATCTGTTGGCATAACCTATAAAGAGATGTTAATTAATAGCTAACTCATAATTACATTGATTAAGGAATGCATCTATAAGAGTTAATGAGATCATTTAACATGTAAGGTAGTAGTTACAGAATGTCGTATGTCACAGTGAGTGATATTAACTTATATGTGTGGATCGTTTCGGATACGCTGCGAGGCACACCTTCAGAGGAATTACCCTTACAAATGTAATATGTCAACTGCGAAAGAACAAGGGCGACCGCTTTGCTGGGTTGCTACTGCCAGAACTCATTTGGCTCCTTCTGGCCAGTTATAATGGCTTTGTGATCCAGGCAGAAGAGGTGCAAGCGATACCAAATTCTTTGAGCACTCCACCTTTACCTGGCCTCGAACTACTGAGGAAATCCTAAATTTCCCACTCGCTCAGTTGCTCTACTGTAAATCCAAACATTGTTGTTATTTCCACAGGGATTCTCCACCAGCTCAGGAAATTTCTTCTTTTTTTTCTTTTTTTTTTTTTCTTTCGGGCTTCTTTTAGTTGATTTTTCTGAGCCACCTTTTACTGTCACCCTGACACTAATCTGAGGTTTGCTCATGCAGGTGAAGGGGGAATTTACTAGGGTCGTCGGCTCCTTGACATTACACAGGCTGGTTGCTTACCTCCAGGTTGGCCTTCAAGTTACACTTATTTCTATGCCTTTTCGTCCTCAAACGACCTTGGGTAGATGAACTCGTTGGGGGAAAACCTTCTAGGTTTGGATTCCCCGCCTGCACAAATGATATTTCTCTATTTGATTTTCGTTAGGTTTGTTTTACCACTAGCAATCGTTGGCGAGATGCCACAGGGTAGGTCCTCAACCTAATTGTGCTAAGGGTTTTGGCTTATTCAAGATATACATTTGGAGTGGTTTTTGTTATATTGTCTACTCGGACCCCTCTGAGTTCGAGTTGAGTCCTTTTTATAAGAGCCTAGGGTTATCTGAGTACATACTCCCATTCAAGGGGTCCGATCATTTGTGGCTATCGAATTTCTTGGTTATACAAGTTGTATATATGAAAGGTTACCATTTCATCTTTACACAGAAAATATTATGTTTTTATCTAGGCCCATGGACTCAATTTGTTTTCAACTATGGACTTTTATTAAATGCTTCATTCACAGAGCTGTGTAATGTTATCATTTTCAGCCTTTCTGTATGCAATGAACCATTTCTCCTATAGTTTTATGCAGCTAGTTCTATATGAATGCACAATGTTCTCTTATGGGTCAGCGATAGTTTTGTCAACTTGTCTGGACCAAGACCACACAATTTTTGTTAGTGCTTGTAAATTTCTAGGTTATATAGTTACCCGACTACCTTGTATGCATTGGGTTGTGAATGGAATAAATTTTTTCCAAGTCTTGTTCATTGTCAAATGCTGATTACTTATTGTGTTGACCAAACGGTCTGGAGCAGACCTTCTATTGATGTTCTTGAGATTAGTTCATTTTTGGTGTAAAATATTCTATTAATTACACACAATTTAGGCATTGCCGAACCTTTTTTGTTGTCACATAAATGTAGAGTCTTCCCTTTACAGATGTGGATTGTCCCAATAGGGAGTATATGAAATTACTATTCATTTTTGCGTTCTTTTCATACAATATCAAATAAGGAAATTCTTGTTCTTACACATAAAACATAATTTCATTCTATATTAAGAGACAATCCAAATCTTTGCACAGGAAATATCCCTTTTTTTTATTAAGAAACTGAAGCATATTCTCTATTTCTATTCTTCTATATTTCTTTTAAAATAAAACATAAACACCACTGTGAGATATTACTACATAGCTCTTTCCTATATAGGGATTTACTATGCTAATTCTATCCACAATAGAAACATATAACATTGGATTGTTATATTTATTCTTAACAAATTATATGGACTATTTGTTTTTATTTCACTTTCTAAGTGAGAGTTGCAAATTTGTAACAAAGAAAACACAACAAACACAGTGATTTAAATGCATTAACTATACCAACCGGAACTAGGAAGTCTCTCCTCCCAACATTGAAACTGGCAATGAGGTCTAGTCTCCCCCAGAGTTCCACTCATAGGGACAGTATAGGTTTTAGTCCCAAGTCGTCTAGTCTCCAAACCTCAAGACCCTGGGTCCAATTTAGAGTCCCAACTTGCAAGGATCCTTCAAGGGTCCCACTGTACCAAGCTTAGCTTAGGAATTCCTCAGAACATTAGTATTCTTCTCACCTGCACAACATTCTATCCATTTTCTCTTTCGTTCCTCTGGCTCTATTATTTATTTTTTTTCCTAAAAAATGTAGAAGAACTACCTTCCTTGGAACTACCCTTTTTCTATGAGGTTAAAGATACCCCACTGACCTAAATGTCTCAAGAGTTTTATTTATTCAGTTATAGATATATAAAAACTTTTCTTTTAATACTTAAGAATTTAACCAAGTCAGAGTCACTACATTTATTTGGTCTTCCATTTAGACTGAAATTAGTTCCCAGAGTTCATAGAAGGTAGATAATGTTAAAGTTAAAACATTAGTTCATGAAAATATTATGGGTGTCACATCTTCCCCCTAGATGAAACATCATCTCTAGTGTTTATTTCAAATTGTTTAATCAAGTTTGGATATTCACCCTTTATCTTCCCAAGGGGCTTCATCTGGGTTGAGGTGCTTCTATTGCACTTTAACTGGGCAATAGCTCACCTCCTTAGTCTGACCTGCATCAAAAGGTTGATGGTATCAATATTAATCACATCTCTAATGTTTATTTTTCAATTTAGTTCAATATATGAGTTAAATACATATCTTTCCAATTAATTAGATGCCTAGGGTCATAAACATATCACTTTAATAAAGATACATTAAACACATCATGAATGGTGATGTGGGCAGGTAGGGCTACACCGTAAGCTATTGGTCCAATTCTTTCTAGAATTTAGAAGGGCACACAGTATCTCGATGCCAATTTAGTGCAACTTCCCCACCACAATGTGCTTCTTTTAAGCTTAATCTGTAAATAAACATTGTCTCCCACTTGAAACTCTCTCTAGGTCCTCTCTTCTCTTCATAAATATTTTTCCTATCTTGGGCAACCTTTAGGTTCTCACACACCTTTTTAATTGTCTGTTCCATTTCAGCGAGCATGTAGGGTCCTAATACAAACTTATCTTTATGATTATTCCAATTGGTAGGCACTTTGCATTTTCTCTCATATAATACTTCGAAGGGGCTCATTTAGAGAGATTCATGGTAACCATTATTATAAGAAAAATCAACTAAGTGGAGATGCTCCTCCCACTTAGTTGGTTGCAGCATTGCATACATTCTTAACATATCCTCTAGTACTTGATTCACTCATTCTATCTGTCCATAGGTTTAGGGATGATATGCAGTGATAAAGTGGATTTGAGTCCCCAATCCTGTGAATAGGTCTTTCCAAAAAGAAGAGATAAATTTTACATCCCTATCAGAGATCACCACTCTTGGTATATACCATGTAGTCAGAATATCTCCTTAATAAAAATATCAGCAATTTCAATGGTTTTATATGTGGATTTCACAGGTATAAAGTGAGATGTCATACTTAACTTATCCACCACTCCCATGATGGAGTCATTCAATTTTCTCGTTTTAGGAAATCCTATTATAAAATCTAGTGAAATAGTATCTCATGTCCATTCCGAAATGGGGAGAGGATGGAGCAACCCAGTAGGGTGTTGGTGCTCCGCCTTTACTTGTTGGCATTCCAAGCATTTTTCCAAATATTTGGTGATGTCTCTCCTCATTCTTGACCAAAATAAATTCTTTTTAATTGCAAAAAACAATTTTTGAGATCTGGGGTGGGCAACATACCGGCTCCTATTAAACTCAACTAACATAAATTTGGTTATGAACATATATTCTACCCTTAAAGTTTAGAAATCCATCATTCTCTAAAACATAATAATATTGTCTTCCTAATTTATTTTCTTGATTGGATTGCTGCCATAAAAAATTATATTAAAGGTCATTCTGGGCAGCTTCTTCTACTTTCTCTAAGAATTTTGATTCCACCCAAATCCACTGGATTTCAGATATTCAATATAATTTTCTACTTAGTGCATCACCCACTAGGTTATCCTTTACTTTAAGATGTTTAATGTGAAGTAGAATTCACTTAAGAAAGCAGTCCACCTAGCTTAAGGAACATTTAGATGTGGTTGGGAAGAGAAATTTGTTAAAATACATTAACAAAAATTTCTTACCCAACGAATCATGTCGCCATACCTTCAAAGCATGCACTACAATAGTAAGTTTGAAATCATAGGTGGTTTAGGGGATTCATAGGCTATGAATTTCCCATCCTACATCAAAACCCCTCCAACACCCCCCTAGCATGCATCTGTGCAAACACAAAGAGTAAACTCTTTCTCGGGGTGAGCTACTTTTAAAATAGGGGTAGAAGTAAGTAACTGCTTCACTCATTCAAAAATTTGTTGACATTCTGCCATCCACTTGAAAACCTTTGATTTCTTTTGTAGGGAGGCAATCGATTAAGCATATTTAGAAAATCCTTCAATAAATCGACGGTAGTAACCAGCTAACCCCATGAAGGATCGCTGCAACATTCTTGGGAACAAGCCACTCCATGATGGTTTTGATCTTTTCCCGGTCAAATGCAATTTGTTTAGCTGAAATAATATGTCCTAGTTAATTGATATCATTTTTGTAGAAGTCACACTTATTGTACTTAACATATAACTCGTTATCACAGAAATTTTGCAACACGATTCTCAAATGCTTCTCATTCTCCTTCACATTTTTGGAGTATAAGAGAATATCTTCAATAAACATTAGGACAAATTTGTCCAAATGGGATGGAATATACCATTCATCAAGCTCATAAATGTGGCATGGGCATTGGTAATCCCAAAGGGTAAGACTACGAATTCGTAGTGTTCGTACCGAGTCATGGATGTTGTTTTACATATATCTTCCTCAATAATTCATATTTGATGGTATCCTAATCTTAAGTCAATTTTTTAAAACACCTTGGCCCCTTTAAATTGATCAATAGATCATCAATCCTTGGTATTGGATATTTATTCTTAATGGCCAGCTTATTCAATTGCTTATAATCAATGCACAACTGCAATGTACCATCCTTTTTCATACAAATAATGCAGGGGCTCCCCAAGGTGACACGCTTGGGGGTGTATACCCCTTGTCAAGAAGTTCTTGTAATTTCATTTTAAGTTCTATTAATCAAGGCACACTCATATGATATGGTGTTCTAGACACTCTGCTCGCACACCGAATTAACTCTATGGTGAAATCAATGTTCCTTTCAGGTGGAAGCCCAAGTACTTGTTTTGGGAATACATAAGCAAATTCCTGAATTATAGGTACATTTTCTAGACTCCTTATTTTTTCATTAGATTTTGTATAGTATATCTAAAATGCATAAATTTGGTAGCCTTTTCGGATGCACTTCCCTAGCTAATTAATGATGATTGGTCACAATTTAACAACTCTCTTAATTCCGTGAATTTCTTGTTTCTCACCATTCTCTCCAAGGAAGCTCACAGTTTTCCCTTTGCAATTTACTATTGACCAATGTTTCTCTAACCAATCCATTCCACCTAGTATGTCATATGCACCCAAAGGCAAAATATTCAAGTCAACTATGATTTTTTTTCATGTTGCCTCTAAGGAGATATTTACCACCTTAACAGCCACCCTTCGTTTGGCGAGCAGCCAATTGCACCACCCAAGGGGTTTTAAATTTTACTTTTGGTAAGTTACCTAATTCTACCAGTTTTGGGCTAATGTAGCTCAAGGTTCCGGGTGGATCAATTAAAATGGAAACATAATGTTTAGATAATATACCTTCCATTTCTATCATTTTAGGTTGATATTCATCCTCGCCATCGTCCAAGGTTGTGTTAATCCGTGAAATATTTCTCGCTACATCCCCAACCATGGAAGCTTCTTGAATGTTGAAACCTATTCGATACGAATATGGTGAGGACACTTTTTGAAATAATGAGGTTTTCCGCAACCCTAGCACTCTAGAGGGTGTTTTGGTTGTTGACTCCCTTCTATTTGACTTGCCACTTTTGATTGTTTGTTTTCAACCTATTGTCCTATTCACTATTGATTCCTCCCAACCATTTTTATCTGCATTTTTTTATTCATGTTTTTAACATTGGGGAGTCTCATTCCTCAAAAGTTCTGAGAATTCCTTTGAACCCTTTTGTTCAACCTCATCTTGTTACTTTCCCCTTTTTGTTTCATCTATTGGTAACAAATCTGGGCCTTCCGAATGGCTTCATCCATAGTTTTTGGGTAATCAAACTCAAACTTTTCCTTCATAAAAATAAAAAAGCTATTAATGAAGTGTTGTATCTTTGTTTTGTCCTTCCTAAGGTATGGAACATACCTCCACAAGGACGTAAATTTAGTGATAAACTCATCAATAGTCAATGACTCCATCCTTACATAATGAAGCGCTCTTGCCTTCTCATTGTAGTAGCATTCAGTTAAATATTTGTCTTTGAAATACTTCTGAAATTCGTTCCATGTGACCTCCTAATCATCAATTCCCTAGGCAACTTTGACCTCCTCCCACCACATGGTGGCCTTTTCTTGTAGCTGAAAAATAGACAACCGATATTGCATATTAATATCATATTCATATACTTGGAAATATTTATTCGTATTAATTAGTTAGGCTTCAACGACTTCTTCAACCTCTCTATTATACACCAGAGGTCTTATCATCTTAAATTCTCCCTGCAATTCAATATTTTGTTTCTTATGACCTTTGCCAAACGAGGCATTATCCAACTCCTTTCTTCATCATTATGTCCCCCTTCTGATTCCTCATTGTATTCTTCATGACGAAATGTCTTTGTGTGGTTTCCATTTCCTGCACTGAAGTTGGGTACCTAGTGATTCTGTCGGTCTCATAGACGTTTTAGGATCCTTTCTTATTCTTGTCGGAGTCTTTCATTGTCAACACTAAGGTTGGTCATTTCCACTCGCAATTGCTGAAATGTCTCCAATAATGCTGCATTTCCCTATCGAGATTCGTCTCCCAACTGCACCCACATTCTTCACCACATATTGTTAATATCAACATTAAGGTAGGTAGAAAATATAATGAATTGAAATTTGTTTGCATAACCCGCAACGAGTTGTTAATTAATATATAAGTCAAAATTACATTGATTAATAAATGCATCCACATGAGCTAATTAGATTATTTAACATGTTATGAAGTATTTACAAAATGTCGGATGCCATAGTAAGTATGATATTAACTTATATGAGTGGATGGTTCTCAATATACTACGAGGCACACTATTATGCTCTTGACTTGCGATAAATTGCAGAATGCCAAATATGTGAAGAAATACAACCTAGAACATAAAACAAAATGAGAAAAACAAGTATTTTATTATTCAAAGATGAAAGAAAATGTTCACTTGCCTCTTCGAGGGTGCAACCTCTAGAAAAGCAGAGATTGATTACAAAATAAGACTCGATATTTCTCAATGGGGAGTCTCTATCCTTTATATAGGATTCATAATGTATACAATACCATGGGTCATTACCATGGTTCTCTCAATACCATCTATCTAATACCATGGCCCGTTTGCAACTAACTATGGTCCATTTCTGAAATGCGGGTCAACCACTTACAATTATTAATATGGGGTTTATTGACTCTTAACTAATTATAACTATGACTCGACCCTATTACATAAATAAAGGGGTTAGGGTTGGACCCTAACATGCCCTTCCCCATCAAAATAAACCTTGTCCTTAAGGCTGTAGCTGAGGAAACTAATGAAGAATAGTGGTTGGTTGCTAGGTTGCGTCATCTCGAGAGGTGTCTTTCCACTTGACAAGAACTTCCTTCATTGTGCGGCCGCATAGATGTCATTCTCGCGTATCGAGGACCTGTTCAGGTTGGAGCCAAAGCGAACCTTATTCATCCAATTCAAGTAGGCTCGTTTGAATTCTGCAATTTTTCCCCACCACTTCCTTGAGGCATGATATATGGAAGGCTGGATGGATTTTTGAATTTGGTGGCAAGGCCAACTTGTAGGCTACTGCTCCAATGCGCTGAAGTATTTGATAAGGTCCATAGAATTTTGGACTAATTTTTGGCAGCCCTTTTCTTTGAGCCATGTTTTCTTATATGGTTGCAGCCACAGGAATACCTGATGCCCTTCTTGAAATGTGCGCTCTAAACGATGTTGGTCTTCCTATTTCATCATTTGATTTTGAGCTTGATGGAGATTATCCTTGAGACAGGCTATCATGGATGCACTATTATGTAGGAGTTAATCCACTGCTTACACCTTAGAGCATCCAGGGATATAAGAAATAGGTGAAGGTGCGGATTGGCCATACACTGCATCATATGGAGTCATCTTAGTGACTACATGATAGTGAGTATTATACCACCATTTAGCTAAATGTAGCCATTGTACCCATTGATGTTGCTTTTCTGAAGTGAAGCACCTTAGGTATGTATCCAAACATTTGTTGACTGCTTTAGTTTGACCATCATTTTGGGGATGATAGGAAGTACTTAGTTGGAGTTAGGTGCCTTGTATCTTGAAAAGTTCTTGCCAAAAGTTACCAATGAAAGTCGGATCACGATCAGAGACAATGGAAGTGGCCATTCCATGTAGTTTGAAGATATGGTCCATAAAATCTTCAGCCACCAAAGTGGGGGTAAATGGGTGGGGTAGAGTGCAAAAATGAGCATATTTAGAAAGTCTATCCACAACCACCATGATGACTAATTTCTGACTTTGGGAGACTAGTAATGAAATCCATAGAAATGTTCAGCTGGAGGTAGGGATTGTCAATGGTTGTAAGGTGCCTGGTAACTTGATTGTTTCTCTTTTTGGCATTGACACACCCCACATTCAACTACAAAAGTAATAATTTCAGTTTTCATGCCTCTCCAAAAGAAAGAATGATGAGTGCGAGCATAAGTATTCTGAAAGCCTACATGGCCTGCAGTTGGAGATGAGCGCATTTATGCCAAAATGTGCATTTTGAGGGTGGATGTCGGTGATATAACTACTCTATCCTTGTAGTTATTCCACGTTGCTTCATGTAAATCTTCTCTTCGAGATCCCCATGAAGAAATGAGGTCTTCACATCCATCTATTCTACCTCAAAATCAAAAGTAGTAGCAATAGGTAAAAGTAATCTAATAGAAGCTACCTTGGCAATAGGAGAAAAAAGTATAACCAAAATCAATTCCCAACACTTGGAAATAACCTTTTTCTACCAACCGAGCTTTGTATTTCTCCACCTTTCCTTCTGCATTTCTCTTCTTGTAGAATTGAGGCTTCTGTGATCCATCATATTTGTAAGAAGAGCTTCGGCGTAAATCACATAAAAAAAGCTCTTCTTACAAATTTCTCTTCTTCTTGAACACCCATTTGCTACTAATGGGTTTCCTTCCAGCCGACAACTCCACCAGATCCAAAGCCTCATTTTTGTACAAAGATGCCATTTGATCAAGCATGGGATCTTTCCAAAGTTTTCCATCCTCTGAATCTACTGTTTCCTTCACACTTCTGGGCTCATCATCAGTAATAGATAAAGCAAAATTTAAACAAAAAGTAGATGGACTATACCTTTCTAGCTTCCTACTTTCTCGAACTAATCTTCTCACACCCAGAGTTTGTGGCTCTTCATATTTTGATTCCTCCTCTACTGTAGAGTTTGATTCGTCCTCTTTAAGCTCAAAATCTATCTTCTCAGGTTCCTTTGGTTGGACTTCATGTTTAATAACATCTTTCACCTCTCTGAACACCACATCTCGGCTGTACACAACCTTCTTTGTTACTTGGTTCCAAAGCTTATAACCCTTTAAACCATCCTTACACCCAATAAAGATGCACTTTTCTGATTTACTATCCAACTTGTTTCTATTCTCCTTTGGAACATGTACATATGCATCACATCCAAATACCATCAGATGTGAAAGAGAGGGTTTCTTACGAGTCCATACCTCTTATAGAGTCTTATCCTCCAACATTGATGAAGGTGATCTCCTGACCAGGTAACATGTTGTCTCCACCGACTCAGCCCAGAATTCTTGTCCTAACTTGGCACCACTGAGCATGCTTCTTGCCCTTTCCATCAACATCTTATTCATTCTTTTTGCAACTCCATTTTTCTGAGGTGTGTATGGAGTAGTGTTCTGCCATGCTATACCACACTTCTTACAGAATTCTTCAAATTCTTTGCTACAAAACTCTCCACCATTATCTGACCTCAACACATTTATCTTCTTCTCTATCTGGTTTTCCACCAAAGCCTTAAATTCTTTAAATCTATCAAAGACTTCATATTTATTCTTAGAGAAATATATTCATGTATTCCTTGAGAAGTCATCTATAAATGATACATAGTACAGAGACTTACCCAATGATGGAACCTTCACAGGTCCAAACACATCATTGTGCACAAGTTCTAATATTTGTTTCGGTACCACAAGAGGGGAAATTCACCCAATTCTACTTCCCATATACACAATTTTCCCAGAAATCAAAATCCAGAGAGATATTACTCATACCTTCTACCATACCTTTACCATGAAGTATTCGAAGGCCCTTCTCTCCAATATATCCAAGCCTTTGATGCCATAGCATGGTCTTCTCTCTAGAGACCATCAGATTTTCTGTTCCACTTTCAAGAACCACAGAACTGTTGTACCCATCAATAATAGTGATACCTTTTAGCTTGTATGGAGTTCCAGTCCGAACTCCCCGCATCAATACCAGTGCCCCCAAAACCATCTTGCAGGTATCCTTCTCGAACATTTTTTTTACACCTGCATCATCGAGCTTGCTTACTGAAATCAGATTTCTGGCCAATGCAGGAATATGCAGAACACTTGGAAGTGTTCTAACCCTTCCACCTTCCAACTTCCACTTCACTTTTCCATGATCAACTATTCTAGCCTTCATGTCATCCCCCAAGAAGACATCACCACCATCATATTTCTCATACTCACAGAACCACTCTCTATGGGGAGTGAAGTGAAAGGATGCACCTGAGTCAATCAACCATGCCTCATGATCTACATGTTTACTTTAAGAAGCCAAGTACACATCCCCACCTTCATCTAAGGTGGTTTTCGCCTCTGTATAAGGAGAATCATTAGATCCCTTTCCTTTATCACGAACTTTAGATTTACAGTCCTTTTTGTAGTGCCCTTCCTTTTTGCATTTCCATCACACCACCTATACAAGTTTTCCTGGAGATCCATATCTCCCTCTAGATTTATATCTCCCACTTGATAACTTATTTTTGCTTCTATTCTGGGACCATCCTCATACAAACAAGGTGATGAGCCTCGGTATTGCAACAAGAATGCTACAACTCCCAAGGCTACTAACTTTAATTATCAACCTTGGGTTCGTACAAACTTAAGAGGTATGAGCACTATATGTGCGGTGTACAATGTGTCCTTCCTTTGCTATCATGATGAAATGGAGTGCATGTATTGAAGTCAAATCCTAAACTAATTACAGAGAATGAAATGTTTGAAATGAAACTTAACCTATTGCAAGAAAGAAAGTACTAGGAAAGAGACTGAAATCAAATGCTAAAATACACCATTTTCTAACTAACTACTAAGAGGTTTTGCTTCAAAAGAATGCTAAGTTAACATGTATGCAATATCATTTTCCTAAGCATGCAAATTCAAACCATCAAACCTTCTATTGCTGTGCATGTAAATGAATAAAATAAATTTGTTTTTCTCTTTTCTTTTTTTATCTGAGAGTGTGAAAGCTAATCTCTTTTTGTGATGTGGCAGGTGGCTTGGAGACGATGGTGAATGGTCATAAGGTTTGGGAGACAAGTAGGGACCCTTTTCTAGCTTCCTAGATGTTTTTTCCTCAATTCAGCCTCAAAACAGGGTTTCCTACAGGATGCTACAATGATTTCCTACAGGATCCCATGATTTCCTACAAGATGTACAAATCTACTACAATTCATCTAATGACAAAGCAAATCAAGTCCAAATTGGATGAGAAAAATTTTGGTATTAACTAGGATGTCTTAGGTCCCCATTCCAAGTGGAATTACTCAAAAATACCTGTGTTAACCCATGCAAAAAAATAAAAAACATTACTAGTCGAAAATCTAGAAATTCGAGAACTAGTGAGTTAGTAAATCTAAACAATTCCTAACCTAATCAAGTGAAAATGTAGTGGGGTTATTTTTGTTATGAACTATAATTTTTTTTTTTTTTTATTTAATGCAAGTGGAATAAATTTGATTGAATCTCATTAGCATGCTCTAATAAATACCAAAAATTTATTGTTTTTTACTAAAAGGGAGGTCCAACAATCTAGATTTGGGAATAGGAAGACTTATCCAAGCAGCTCAATGATTACGATGAACTTCCAAAGATTTTCCAATGATCAAATAATGCTTTTGATCCTGCAAAAGAACTTACATCAACCATTTAACTCAATCCTACAACAAGAAATCATTAATATTAAATGCAGAAATAGAAAAAAGTAAAAACTAGAGATGCATGTGCATAAGAAGTGAAAAGAAGGAAAGAAAATGATAAAAAATGGTTGTGAGGTTCTTGGGATGGCCAAGACTAAGGAAAATTAGAGACTTATGGAGGAGAACAATATTTAGAAGTTGAACATGACACTAATCTTCAGTATTTTCATCAATAGTATTACATCCCTGCAAGAAAATACAATGGATCTACAAGAATACAAGCTCTCTCCATAATAACACTAATGAAAATCTCTCCCTAGAGAAAAATTTGACTTGGTACTTATATAAAATGATTAGGAAGCATTACCCATGAATGGAGGAAGGTTTTCCCACCAAAATCCCTTGATTAGTGGATCTAGTCCCCAATACTAGGAATTTGCATTAAATGGGAGGGAACACATTCCTAAATTTTTTCAATCATTCCCTAGAGGCAAATTCGACTTGGTACTTATACAAAATGATTAAGAATCATTCCCCATGGATGGAGGAAGCTTTCCCCACTGAAATCCCTTGATTAATGGATCTTCTCCCTTGATTGGTGGATTTGCTCCCTTGATTAGTGGACATATTCCTAGATTTTCTCAATCATTGGAATTCCACAATTTGTACCATAATTCCATAATATCTTGTTGACTTATTTATTTATTATTGATCCTCCAGTAGTAGGAAAAAAGTACATAAAATTATCTCCTCCTCCAACTCTTCATAATCTCCCCAATATTCTCATAATATTCCGCAAAAATAAATAATATTAGGCACAAATATTCAATTATTCATAAACCTTTCTAATGAATATATTAAAGTTAAAAATAATTATCTAATGCAAAAAGAGAGGTTTAATGTGCTAAAGGATGGTCATAGGCCTTAATTTATGTTTTAAATTAGAGGCATGGCCCGTAATTTATGTCTAATTTAGAGGCCCGGCATACCCCTTGCTAAAAGTGTTGCTCATCCTCTGAGCAACTTAGTGACCTCATTGTGCCTCATCCATGGCCCAATGGCCTCTCTCTTGTGCATTAAGAATCATGGCTGTAAGTTCTGCAAGGAGGAGCCAAAAAACATATTTGCGCAAAGAAAAATTTGTGTTTCTTGTGACCATTAGTTTGCATTCTTCCCCTTATTAAAGATGGTTTTTAATTGTTTTTTTAGTTTGGAAAGGTCTTCCATACCCTTATCAACATTTTGCTACCTTTATCCACCATTTATTTGCCTTAGGACCGCCTCCTGTTGGATTTCTCGGTCATTGTAATTCCTACAGGATCATCCTGTAGAAAACACAGTCCCTTTGTAAACTGAAGTAAAGGAGTGGAAAAAATGACATAAATGGTGGAGGAATGAATGGTAATGAGTCGTAAAATAAAAATGTGAGTGATAGGGGTCTCTTTGTGATCCTCCTTTGCTATTTGGCCATCCTTCTTGCTCACCTACAAATGGAAATTTCATGAAAATGGAGAGGATGCTCTCTTTGTTTTTTTTTTCCTCAAGAATGAAATGGGATGGAGGAATGATGAATAGATAATGAATATGAAGTGGATGGAGGGCTTGGAGTGTTGTGGTGACCTTGGCGTTTGCAAAAGATTCTTCTTTTAACCGATATCCTCATTCCTTGAAATCATCACCCTTCATAATTTGACATTTCAACGTTGCATTAGTGTAGGAGTGAGTTGCAATTGAAGGCTATTTAGACTATTGACCAATCCTTCTCTTATGAAACCTCATCTCTCATGCATTGACAACAAATTTCTAACTATGATATGCTCAAGACAAGAGGTCAAGAATATTTCATACCTGGACCTACCTGATGGTTGTTGGAGAGACATGCATGTTGTTGCTGAGTTGATTTTGATGTGCATGTGTTGGATGGTGATGCTGATGATTCTGATGTTGTTGCTAAGCTATGGCGGAGCTTCTTTGACCTCTGGATATCCTTTAAAACTGCACACTACCAATCTTGTAGGTGTTGTTCTGTATCTTGTAGGTTTACAGGACAATGACTTGTTTTGTCCATATCTCCCAAACGGTAGATTGGATTGAGCTGAAACTATTTGAGCATTTTTCAATCATCATTATGCACCTCCCCATAGAAAAAGTTTGGTCAATGGATGCATGGAACTCGAGCAAAACTAAAAATGGCTTAAGGTGATGAAGGCCAATTTCTTGGAAACTGTGCACAGGAAGTTTCTAAAATTTCTTGGGCATGTTACCATCATCCATATGCATCTCCCCATGAAACAACTTTTGAAATGGATGCACGGATATTGAGAAAATGCACAAATGGTTGAAGGTGATGGAGGCCAATTTCTTGGAAACCGTGCACTAGAATTTTCTGAAATTCCTTGAGCATGTTACCATCATCCATATGCATCTCCCCCTGAAACATCTTGGAAAATGGATGCATGGTTTTCAAGTTATTGCAAAAACAAATTTATGTTCTATGTATTTTTGTATCTTGTAGTAAAACAAAGTGTCGTGTAGTTTTTTAGGACAACAAGGAAAATGAGTGGTAGAAGCTTGATAATGATGGGTGGATGGTGAGAATAGATGATGGTGATGGATTGGCATGACCTTGGCCTTGTTGGAGAATTTGAGCGAAGTAGGAGAAAGTCAAAATTTGACTTCGTTTGACTAGGCTTGACCAATTTTTCTTTTGGTACCAAGTTGTTTTTGTTCCTTGCAAATGTTGGAAAGTACACGCATGCATGGAGAAAGGATTCTTTTTTTTTCTCTCTTTTTTTTTCTTCTAGGCCTATTAGCTGCCTCAATGACTTTTCAACTAGTAGGTCTGCCTAAGCGCTTGAAAGCAAGTTTTCACCTAGGATCTTCTTTTTTTTTTTCTATTTTTTTTCAACCCATTGACCGCCTCATGGAGGTTTTCAATCAGTGATCCAATCTGAGGTGCCTCCAAGGAGGTTTTCACCTTAGATTTTTTTTTTCTCTTATTTTTAAATTCTTTTTTTTTTTTCTTCTAGCCTACCCTGCACGAAAAATGAAATCACTTTGAAGTATAAGAATACTTCCAATGGAGCCATGTGCACATCAATATGATAAACAAAATGATGTGGAGGCTTGAAATGTATGCTTTCACATGTACCTAGATTTCAGAGACCAAATGATTTGTCCTTGAAAGGATCAAGCATAGTTGAAGAAGAGAGTGATGCTCCATCTTGTTGATTTTCTAGAACCAAACCTCAATATAACTTTGATGTCCTTGGTTTTCTTGCTTATCTGAATCATTCTTCATGTCTTCTTCTACGGTGACCTCCAAATCTTCATCTTTTTGTTGATTGATCTCTTGAATATATGGAGGATTTGATAGTAACCATGAGGGAGCTTTCTCGATCTCTAATTTTGATGTCTGCTCTTCATCAAGTGCATCCCATGATTATGTGGTCTTATCATTTGAATCTTCTTCTTCTGGATGTGGTCCTTCAATGATATCAATATAATCTATTCTTTTCAATATTCTTCCTGAGTTATAGTGAATACCATTGATCTCAAGAGGAGATGTTTGGAAGTGTTGTACCTTAGAATTGTAAGTGGGTTGACCTACTTCAATGTGTGGGTTTGGAAAAGGTCATATAGGTACTTTAGTGGGAGTGTATATTTGAGATGGATGTGGATGGGGTTGTGGTTGTGGTGGAGGTGAATGGTAACGATAACATGGAGTTTGTTATGGAGGATATTGAGGATATTGTGGATGGCTCCCATAAGTTCCTTGCCAACCTTGTTTCCAATATTGGTTTTGGGGTTGAGATGGCCAATTTTGCCAAGGAAAATGTGTCTTCCAATTACTTTGAGGTGGATATATATAACCTTCAATTGTGAATTAGGCTCTTGCATCATATCTGGCTGAATAGGCTGCCATGGTCCTCTTGGAGCTACATAACATAGTTGCACTAGAAATTGACTTGTTCCATTTCCCTCTTGGTAAACTTCCTTCAACCTTGGTAATGATGGACAATGTTTAACATCATGTGATTCTGCAACACAAATATCAACATTTTCTTTTCCTTCATCCTGCATTCTTAACATTTATACTTGTTTTGTTAGATTTCTAATAATTTCTGTTTTAAAATCATCAAACAAATTTCCAAGTTTAGCTTAACTTACCGATTTTGATGTTGATTTACGTACTCTTCTTTTTCTTCATGATGTGTGTTTGCGTGTTTCACAAATTTCCTCAAATGATAATTGATTTACATCACCTCTACCCATGAGATTAAGGAGATCATTCCATTCATCCCTAATTGTTCTAAGTAAGAGGGTTTTTAGTGTGTTGGATCCTAAATGATGTAGTTTTCCCCTCTTAACATTATACATGAACCTCTCTATTAGATCCTCTAGACTCTCATCTTCTCTTTGATTCATTCTAAAGATTTCTTCTTGAAGATCATGATCTTTATTTTTTTCTAGAAATATATTTTGCATGCCATTCCATGGTCTTATTGAATTAGTCCCTAAACTCATGAACCATTTAAGATCTCTATCCTTCAAAGTTGCCGAAAACAATCTTAGTTTTTGAGTTTTTAATAACTAACCATAAGGTCTACAAACAATCTCAAATTCAAAGAGAAAGGTTTCCGGATCCTCTAACCTTAGACCATGAAATTTTGGAAGAAAATATGGAGGGATGTTCTTCATGTGCACACTTCCATCAATATCTTGAATGGGAAATCCGATAGGATCTTCTTCATTGTCATCGTCACCATTAATTTCTTCTACATTCTTTGTCATATTCTTCTTCTACCTGAAAAAGTGAATGGTGATGTGGCTCCTACTACACCACATGATCAATTTGGGAGTGGGTTGGTGTTGGAGATTTTTTTTGTTGTTGTTATGATTGAATGAAAACACTAATGCAATGTACTTTTCTAGTTTTGAAATGAAATATGCCTAATGCAGTTATTTTTATTGAAAAAACTAAAAAGAAATGAATCAACTAGGGAAGAAAACAATGCATAATTTGACACCTCCCCAACAATGGCATCAAAAAGTGATGAGCCTCGATAATGCAACAAGAATGTTGCAACTCCCAAGGCTACCAACTTTAATTATCAACCCGGGGTTCGTACAAACTTAAGAGGTATCGGCACTATATGTACGGTGTAAAATGTGTCCTTCCTTTGCTGTCATGATGTAATGAAGTGCATGTACTGAAGTCAAATCCTAAACTAATTGTAGAGAATGAAATGTTCAAAACAAAACTTAACCTATTACAAGAAAGAAAGTACAAGGAAAGAGACTGAAATCAAATGCTAAAACACACCATTTTCTAACTACCTGCTAAGAGGCTTTGCTTCAAAAGAATGCTAAGTTAACATATATGCAATCCTGATATCCTAAGCATGCAAATTCAAACCATCAAACCTTCTACTGTTGTGCATGTAAAGGAATAAAATAAATATGTTTTCCTTTTTGTCTTTTTTATGTGAGAGTGTGAAATCTAATCTCTTTTGGTGATGTGGTAGGTGGCATGGAGATGATGGTGAATGGTCATAAGGTTTGGGAGACAAGTAGGTACCCTTTTCTAGCTTCCTAGAGGCTTTTTCCTCAATTTAGCCTCAAAACAGGCTTTCCTATAGAATGCTACAATGATTTCCTACAGGATCCGCTCATTTCCTACAGGATGTACATATTTAATATAATTCATCGAATGACCAAGAAAATCAAATCCAAATTGGATGGGACAAGTTTTGTTATTAAGTGGGATTTATTAAGTTCCCATTCCAAGTGTAATTACTCAAAAACACCTCTGTTAACCCATACAAAAAAATATAAAGACATTACTAGTTGAAAATCTAGAAATTCGAGAACTAGTGAGCTAGTAAATCTAAACAATTCCTAACCTAATCAAGTGAAAATGTAATGGGGTAATTTTTGTTATGAACTAGAATTTTTATGTGATCTAATGAAAGTGGAATCACTTTGATTGAAACTCATTATCATTCTCTAAAAAATAGCTGAAATTTATTGTTCTTTGCTAAAAAGGAGGTCCAACAATCTAGATTATGGATTAAGAAGACTAATCCAAGCAGCTCAATGATTACTATGAACTTCCAAAGCTTTTCCAAGGATGAAATAATTCTTGTGATCCTGAAAAAGAACTTACATCAACCATTTAACTCAATCCAACAACAAGAAATCATTAATACTAAATGTAGAAATAGAAAGAAACAAAAACTAGTTATGCATGTGCATAAGTAGTGAAAAGAAAGAAAGAAAGTGATAAAAAAGGGCTCTGAGGTTCCTGTGATGGCCTAGCCCAAGGAAAGTCAGATACCTATGGAGGAGAACAATATTTAGAAGGTAAGCATGACACCAATCTTCATTATTTTCATCAATAGGATTACATCCCTGCAAGAAAATACAATGGAGCTGCAAGAATACAAACTCTCTCCACAATAACACTAATGAAAATTTCTCCCTAGAGGCAAATTCGACTTGGTACTTATATAAAATGCTTAGTAATCATTCCCTAGGAATGGAGGAAGCTTTCCTCACCAAAATCCCTTGATTAGTGGATCTAGTCCCCAATACTAGGAATTTGCATTAATTGACAGGGAACACATTCCTATATTTTCTCAGTCATTCCCTAGAGGCATATTCAACTTGGTACTTATACAAAATGATTAAGAATCATTCCCCATGGATGGATGAAGCTTTCCCCACCAAAACCCCTTGATTAGTGAAACTGCTCCCTTGATTGGTGGATCTTCTCCCTTGATTAGTGGAACACATTCCTAGATTTTCTCAATCATTGGAGTTCCAAAATTTGTGCCATAATTCCATAATATCTTGTTGAATTATTTATTTATTATTCATCCTCCAGTAATAAGGAAAAAGTCCCTAAATTATCTCCTCCTCCAACTCTTCATAATCCGCCATTCTCATAATATTCCACAAAAATAAATAATATTAGGCACAAATATTCAATTATTCATAAACCTTTCTAATGAATATATCAAAGTTAAAAATAAACTATATAATGCAAAAAGAGAGGATTAATGTGTTGAAGGATTGTCATAGGCCTTAATTTATGTTTTAAATTAGAGGCATGGGCCTTAATTTATGTCTAATTTAGAGGCCCATCACAAGGCATCACCATTCTAGCTCTCCATATTTTTCCATCTTATCTCTTTCGTCAGCAAGGATGAGACTATTTCATCAAATTCTAAAGCAGTTTCATCGCTATCTATTGCAATAACCAGACTATCCCACGAATCTGGTAGAGAACACAACAAACTGATGCACTTATCTTCATTTGAAATTTTCATATCAACAGATAATAATTGACTTACCACATTATTAAATGCATTCAAATGCTTTGTCACCGAGTCTCCATCTTTCATCCTCAGGTTATACAGCTTTTTCCATAGGAGCAGTTTATTCACTAGAGACTTACATTGGTACAAAGTCCCTAACTTGTCCCACAAAGCCTTAGCTATAGCTTCCCCTGATACATTCAACAATACTGAATCTGAGACACACAATCGTATTGTGCTCTTTCCCTTCTGATTCAACTTCTTCCATTCTTCATCAGACACTCCCGTTGATTTAGTACCCAGATCTACCATGATCCACTGATCTTTATCTGCCTCCTCCATCTTGAGTTTCCACAACTCAAAACTCTGACCATTAAATTTCTCAATCTTTATCTTTCCACTACTCGCCATCTTCTTTCACCACCAGAATCAATCACGCAGATCTCCCACTGAACAGGGTCTACCACAGGCCCGAGTGAAACCCCTTAGCAACAAAGACATCCCCTTGAAGCCAAAACAGCTCTGATACCAAATGTAGATTTCAACCTCTTACAGAAATTAGCTTCATACGAATTCTATGAACAGAAAATAAACAATGTGAGAGCATAACACATAAAACACATATACACAGAGATTTTCCCCCGGATCCCAAAATCGAGACTACCAGATTGATTTTTCATTATGTTCCTTTCAATGTTACAATACATATTTATACATGTCGAAGCATCCAATATCATGGACCGAAAACCATCGTGTCCAAAACCATGTGCGAAAAGCCATGCACAAAACCATAGGTAGGTTCGCCCATCCTAATATAGGGTCCAAAAAAAAAATTCCCTGGGGTGTTGCCCCGCACCCCATAGAGGGGGGCTTCTCACCCCCCTCAAACCCCTTGTCACCCCCCCACTGTGTAATCGGTGCAACAAAGTGGGGGCTCTACCCCCCTTCTAATGCCTTAGTTAACTACGTAGGTTAGTCATGGAAAGAATATAACACAACCCAACAATAACCCACAATGTTGCCAAAATACCCGACTTCTAACATGCCGAAAGAGAACATGGACAATTTGACAAATAATTTGTGATTCCAGAGTAGTTGCAAGAGCAGGTCTACATGATGAAGATGTTTTTCCCAGGTCATGTTGTAGATGAGAATGTCATCAAAGAAAATGAGGACGAATTTTCAGAGATATGGTTTCAGCAGGTGATTCATGAGGCTTTGAAAAGTGGATGGGTCATTATAGAGACCAAATGGAATTACCAAGAATTCATAATGGCCTTGATGAGTTCGGAAAGTAGTCTTGGGAATATCTACTTCTTTCATGCATATTTGGTGATAGCCAGAGCAAAGATCTAGCTTAATAAAGAATTTAGCACCGTGTAGTTCATCAAGCAGATCATCAACAATCGGGAGAAGGAATTTTTCTTTGAAAGTGATCTTGTTAAGGGCCCTGAAGTTTAGACACATGCGCCATTCCCCATATTCCTTTAGCACCATGACCACTGGTGATGAAAGGATTGATGCCAGGATGAATAACACCAGCTTCAAGGAGTTCGTTGATGATTTTTTCAATTTCATTCTTTTGGGCAAAAGGATATCGATATGGGCACACATTTAGTAGATGTGCCCCTAGGAGAAAAGTGTTGCTATAATCATGTTCCCCTCTAGAGGGTGGAAGCTCTTTAGGTTTGTCGAATACTTACTGGTGGCGATTTAAGACATGTTTCATCTCGGGATGAATATGAAGAGTAGTCGGATCTATGGCATGTATGGCATTAAACTTGGTGATAACTCCATGATGGCCCTTTTTCAACAAATTTTCCATGCGATGTGAGCCGATGATAGAAGGAGCACCTACCTAGAGTCCACAGAGGGTATGCATGTGGTCATTCTACTTAAAGCTCATATACAACTCCTAGAAATCCATGGTGATTGGGCTTAGTTTACGAAGCCATTCATCTTCCAGGACAATGTCATAACCACCCATGTTTATCACAAACATGTGGGTCTTTAGGTGGTAGTTTCCCATCTGAAGTACTATATTTTCGCAACATCCTTCACATTTCATTGTCCCCCCATCAGCAATCTGGACCTGGAAATTAGAGACTGACGTGAAAAAACATTGAATAGCTTTGGCAACTCGTTGATGGATAAAGTTATGAGTGTTGCCACTATTAATCAATACTACTACAGGGCGATGTTTAATAAAGCCTTTGATTTTGAGAGTTTGGGGCGCAGAAATGCCCGCCAAAGAATGTAGCAAGATAACTAGTTCCTCTAGTGTAGCTAGGAGTTCATTGCCATGCTGGGTTTCCTCAACTTCATCCTCTCATCCCACAAGGGGTGGGCCTTCCTCAGATGAGTTGTGATCAGTAACATCAATTTGAAAGAATTTGGGTTCCTTGCATTTATGCCCGAGGGAGTATTTTTCATCACAATAGTAGCACAATCCTTGTTTGCTTCTTTCACCCATTTCTGCTAGAGACACTTTTTGAACCATAAGTGTTTGGGTAGGGTTGTGAACCTAGGTGGGGCATCCATTGGCTATGAAATTTGGACGAGGTGACTGGGCAGCAAAAGCACATTCTACTTCGATAGCCTTTGTGCAAGTGTCCATCCATGTAGGTGGGTGGTGCATCCAAACATGGGCTTGGATGGCTTCTTTAAGACCACTTATAAAAACTTATAAATAGAATTCATCTCCCAGACCCTCTGTGTGGATGGAAAATGTCTCAAAGGCTGCAATGTAGTCTTTTACTCTGTCTGTTTGTCGGAGCTTAGTAACACGACCCAAAAAATTAGATTCTTTGTCAAAGTGGTCAAAAAGATATTTTGAGAACACCTGGAAAGTTATGTTCCTGAGATAGCATTTCCGATGCCACTACCACCATTGCTATCTCTCTTGGTCCAATTAAAGTTCTCCCACACGTAGTTTATTTTGATCATCTTGAATATCATTCATAATGAAATATTGTTCCATTTGTGCTACCCATACTGCCGGATTAGAGCCATCAAATTTATACATGTCCATCTTGGGTGGGCGAGGGTGGGAATGTTGGTGATTTCCATGGAAATGAATATGATGGCTAGATTCTCCTTCAAGGTCTTCATTAATACCATGTGCCTCCGGATGCATCCCCGATGTGCTCATTTTGAATTGTGCCATGAATTGTTGCATCTGGTCCGCTAGGCTCTGGAAAGAATCCAACTTTTGTTCAAGGTGCTCGGTCTTCCCGTTGGCCATGACTTGAGCTCTAGTTGCTACCATACATAGATCATGGTCACATGTCATCACTTGGAAAAAATTTGGGACTGCTCAAAAATTGACGTTGACAAGTGAATGCTACCACTGCAATCAGCTTGTCATCCTGAATCTTATGGGCTAAGTTTGGGCCCTTTTTTTTTCTTACTCCAAATGGAGTTTTACTCCCCACTGATCAATATTGGAGTGGCGAAATTCCAGAAAACTTGATCTTGCCTAACGTCCTGTGGAAATCAGGGCCACATTATAGGAGCCACAAGCCTTACTGTGCAAAAGCTCATATTTACCTATGAAAGCCCAACTGTTGAATGTGAGTTGGATTGTGGCAGCGACAAAACCCCAACTACTAAAACTAAATGGTATTGTGGTGGTGGAACCCCAACTAGTGGATCTGATTATTGCGGTGGTGAAATAACACCAACTGTTAGATCTGATCCGAAAAATAAGATAATGGGTGATCTTCAGAGAGTCGAGGGAACTATGGTCTCAAAACAGTGTCAGGTGCTACAGATCACAATATACACAAGGGTCCAACAATAGTACTTGGTCCAATCTTTCAGGGAACTAACTAAGGAGGGTCAAATGTACCCTTAGTTCTACTACCTAACTACCCTATCATACACGTGAGTAATATCGCCGAGTGTTGTTCTCAGTGTACTGTATCAACAAGATGGTCGATGGTTTATCTAAGGAAAGGATTCAGGTGAGACTAGGGGGCTTCTGATATACCCAAAGGGTACATGGAAGGCAGTCCATGCATGGTTCTGTCTATTGTGCTACTGCTCGAAGGGGTACCCAAAGGGGTTACAAGGGAGTCTAACAAGAGTGACCACCTCTTTTATTTCCTGCGCACATGCCTCCCCAAATCTGCAGGTTTACCTGCTTAATGACAGGTCCCATGGTTTAAAGACATCAGAACACGTCTCTAGCCTAAAAATATTTCTACCAAAAATGGAGGTACGACTGGCCCCGGAAAGTGCTCTGATACCACTTGTTATGCTCTTGACCTGCAAGAAATTCTAGAATACCAAACATGCGAAGAAATACAACCTAGAACATTGAACAAAATGAGAAAAACAAAAATTATTTTATTATTCAGAGATGAACGCAAATGTTCACTTGCCTCTTCGAAGGGGCAACCTCAAGCAAAGTAGAGCCCGATTACAAAATAAGACTCGATATTTCTTAATGGGGAGTCTTTATCCTTTATATAGGATTCATACATATAATACCATGGGTCATTGCCATGGTTCTCCTCATACCATCTATCTAATACCATGATCTGTTTGCAACTAAATGTGGTCCCTTTCTTAAATATGGTTCAACCACCTACAACTATTAATATGGGCTTTATTGACTCTTAACTAACTATAACTATGACTAGACCCTATTACATAAATAAAGGGGTTAGGTTTGCACCCAAACACACACTTGCAGAGGAATTACCCTTACCAATGCAACACATCAACTCTGTGATGAGGGCCTCACCTGAGGTTCATCCTACGACTGTGATAAATTGTGAAAGAACTAGGGTAACCACATTGTCGGGATGCTATGGGAAGAACACATTCAGATCCTTCTCGTTGGCTTTGATGGCTCTATAACCCTCGTTTTCCAGTTATTTATTCCAAGCATAACATGTGCAGAACTCCAACGATACTAAATTCTCCCATCACTCCAGCTTTACCTGGCCTCGAATTATTAAGGAAATCCTAAATTTCCCACTCGCTCAGTTGCTCTACTGTAAATCCAAACATTGTTTTTATTTCCGGAGGGATTCTCCACCGGCTCAAATAAATTTCCTCTTTTTGTTTTCTTTCCGCCTTATTTTATTTGAATGATCTAAGCCACCTTTTATTTTCAGACTGACTCTAATGTGACAGGTTTGTCTTGTAGGTGAAGAGGGCATTTACCAGGGTCATCATCTCCTTGACATTACCCAGAAAGGCTAGTTTCTCACCTCCTGGTTGGCCTTCAAGTTACTCTTGTTCCTATGCCTTTTTCTCGTCAAAGGACCTTAGGTAGATGAACCGATTGGGGGAAAACCTTCTAGGTTTGGATTCCCCAATTATGTGAGTGGTATTTCTCTATTTTATTTTCATTGGGTTTGTTTTACCACCAACATTCGCTGGCGAGAAGCCAGAGGGTAGGATCTTCGGCCTGATTATGCTCATGGTTTTGGCTTACTGAAATGTTACTACATTCAAGCTATATATTTGGAGTGGTTTCTATTACTTTGACTACTCGAACCCCTCCCAAGTCGAGTTGAGTCCTTTTGCTAAGAGCCTAAGGTTATTTGAATACATGCTCCCTTACAAGGGGTTTGTTCATTTTTGGTTATTGAATTTCATGGTTATATAGGTTGTATTTATGAAATGCTACCATTTCATCTTTGCACAGATAGTATTATGTTTTTATCTGGGCCCGTGAACTCAATTTGTTTATGACTATGGACTTTTATTAAATGATTTATTCATAGGGTTGTGTAATGTTATTGTCTTCCTCCTTTCTGTATGCAATGAAGCGTTTCTCATATAGTTTTATGTAGCTAGTCCTATATGAATGCACATTGTTCTCTTATGGGTCGGTTATCTTTTTATCAAGATGTCTTGACCAAGCCCCTATAGTTTATATGAGTGCTTGTAAATTTCTGGGTTATATAGTTACTCAACTTCCTTGTATGCATTGGGTAATGAATGGAATGAATTTTTTCCAAGTCCTATTCATTGTCAAATGATTCTTAGTTTTATTGTGTTGACCAAATGATCTTGAGTGAACCTTCTATTGGTGAAAAAGATTTTGTTAATTACACACAATTTAGGCGTTGTTGAACCTCCTTTGTTGTTACATAAATGGATAGTATTCCCTTTACAGATCGTCGTTGTCCCATGAGGGAGTATATGAGAATTACTATTTATTTCTGTATTCTTTTCATACAACATCAAACTACACAATTCTTGTTCTTACACACGAAACATAATTTCTTTTTATGTTAAGAAACAATTCAAATATTTGTAGAGGAAAGATGCCCTTTTTTTTGTATTAAGAAAAAAAAATCATAATGTTTATTTCTATTCTTCTGTATTTATTTTAAAATAAAACATAAACAATATTGTGAGATATTAGTGCACAACTCTTTCCTATATAGGGATTTAGTATGTTAATTCTACCCTCAACATAAACATATAAGATTGAATTATTCTGTTTATTCTTAACAAATTATATGGATTATTTGTTTTTCTTTCACTTTCTCAGTCAGAGTTGCAAATCCGTAACAAGGAAAACACAACAAACACAGTAATATGAATTCATTAACTATACCAACCAGAACCAGGAAGTCTCTCCTCCCAACCTTGAGACCAACAATGACGTCCAGTCTGCCCCCAAGCTTCCACTCGTCCAGACACTATAGGTTTCAGTCCCAAGTCATCTAGTCTCCAAACCAAAAGACCCCTGGTCCAGTTTAGAGTCCCAACTTGCAAGGATCCTTCAAGGGTTCCACTAGCCCAAGTCTAGCTCAGGAACACCTTAAAACAACAGTATTCTACTCACCTGCACAACGTCCTGTGTG
The DNA here is from genome assembly GCA_000404065.3 of Pinus taeda. NCBI lineage: Eukaryota > Viridiplantae > Streptophyta > Pinopsida > Pinales > Pinaceae > Pinus > Pinus taeda. The sequence goes on from APFE031496039.1 coordinate 290,406, forward strand.
AGGTCTAGGTATCCTCTCCCTTATCTTTTTCTTTCCTCTAGCTCTATTTTTTTTCCAAAAAAAAATAAGAATTGCCTTCCTTGGAACTACCATTTTTCTAAGATGGGAAAGAGACCTAACTCACCTAACTACTTGGAGAGTTTTCTTTATTAAGTTATACATATATAAAAGTTTTTTTTTTTAATACTGGAGAACTTATCCACTCTGAGTCCTTATATTTATTTGGTCTTCCATTTTGACCGAAATTAGGTCCCAGAGTTCATAAAATGTAAATCTTGTTAAAGTTAAAACATGAATTCATGAAAATCTTATGGGTGTCACAAAAATATTTAGAAAATTGTCTTCAGGATCCATCACCTGAATGAATTGGTTGTGTACACATTTCAAACCAACTATTATGGTTCATCATCGAGATGAAAGGATGGAGAAAATGTGATCTAGCAAGGAATTATAAAGTACAAAAAGTGAAAGGAAAATGAAAATTGAAAAAAATATTGAAGTAACCAATTATAAAGAACAAAAAGTCAAAAGAAAATCACAATTGAAAAAATTATTCAATGAATCATTAAGAATAATAATAAATTAATATAAACACCTAATATAATTTTATAAAATTGAATAACAAGTATTAAGCATAAAATTAAATAAATAAAAATATAAAAATAAAATAATAATAATTTAGTATAAATTTTAACGAAAAAATGGAATCATAATTAACATTAATGAAAAATAGGATAAAAATAAGGAAAGTTATGAAGAATGATCAAAATATAATTAGATATTATATGAATGAAATAGAATAAATACTAAGGGTAGGAGGATAATCAAATAAAGGTTAAAAATAAATAGATGGTTAGAATAAAGATAAAGAATAAACCAACCAATTAGAAATTCTATTAATACTTTAAAGTAAATACTAAGAGAAGAAAAAGAGATAAAAATAAGAAAGAAATAATAATAATAATAATATAAAAAATATTAAAATCTAGATATTAAATAAAATCATAATATAAATATAAAATAAATATTGATATCATAAATATATAAATAGAACTGTTATTATTATTATTCTTTCTTTTTTATTTTTATGTTTATTTTTCTCCTAATATTTTCTTTAAAGTTTTTTTATCCTTATCTTTATTCTAACCATTTATTTATTTTTAAGCTTTATTTGATTGATCATCTTTTTTTTCTTCTCATAATATTTACTCTAATTAGTTTTTTAGTTATCTTTATTCTAACTATCTATTTATTTTTAACCTTTATTTGATTATCCTCCTACCATTAGTATTTATTCTATTGTAATAATATAATATCTAATTATATTTTGATTATTAGTCTTAACTTTATTTATTTTTATCTTATTTTTAGTTAATGCTAATGTAATTCCATTTTTTCCTTAAAATTTATTCTAAATTATATTATTATTTTTGTTCATTTCCTTATTGTATGCTTATTATTTGTTATTCAATTTTATAAAATTATATTAGGTGTTTATATTAATTTATTATTATCTTTTAAGGATTACTTCACTATTTTTTTCAATAGTGATTTTCTTTTGACTTTTTGTTCTTTATATTTCCTTGCTAGATCAGATTTTCTCCATCTTTTTTTCTCCATGATGAACCACATTAGTTGATAATGTATCCTTGTTCATTAGTTGATAATTTATCCTCATGACATTTCTGTAAATAATGAAATTTACACATTTTAATCTATATTTCTCTTTTGATTTACAAGTAAACTTTCATTTTATTAAACATTTTCAAATTAATTTAATTATAAATTTCAATTTTATAATTTGTTGTTATTATAATTTGGTGATCTCTCCTACATCAATCAAGAGATAATTTTAACAGCATCTTTGCATTTATAAATGTTTATTTTTTACATTTATCTAACATGATTATAAATTTAAGAAGTAGCTAATTGATATTAGTTCTCGTTTATTTAAATTTTTATATTAAATTCATATTTTTATATTTACTTCATAAATTTATTGCGTAATTAATCGATAGCTTTATCGCAAAATTAATGAGAAACTATTCTCCATGGTCTATTCACTGATTCCACTCTGACATAATGAAATTTACACATTTTAATTTACATTTCTATTTTGATTTTGGTTTCATCTATCTTCTTCAATTGAAATTCAAATTGATGGTTTTGGTTACAGTTTCATTTGTCCTAATGCATTACTACCACAATGGGTGAAAAAAGGAAAAATGGAACACCTGCCAGGAGGATTTTATAAGCCGTTTTCTGCTATCCTCCCAAAGATGTCCTGATACTTATGGGATACTTATATAGGATTAATAATAAATAATTCCCACTTCGTAGAAATGCCACTCGGTTAACAAATGGCTATCTAACTTTTCAAATGCCTTAGGGATTTCCAATTGTGGGGTTAATGTTTCTATTCATGTCCTTTGCGTTGTGTGTTCCTAGCCAAGTTGGGACTAATCCCTTTCAACCTGGAACTCACCTTCACCTTCCTCTCCCTTTGAAGTCTTGGAAGCTCTCATACTTGTTCCTTGACTCACTACATTAGTCACACCCTTGCTATTGATACGATTATCTTACTTGCCTATGTGCGACATCGCAGTCAAGGAATTACCTTACGGCCCACTACTGGGACTCCTACACCAAATGGTTTGAGGTCTAATTGGGACTTCTTACTACGGATATCCCCTTGACATGTTGGTGGGTCCAACACTGTCAATAGGTTGTGCATTCTGTAACAACAATTTAGGTTTTTTAGGTGTTCTAGAAGCTATAGACACGTAGGTTGCACCAATTGCACATTTGATTTATACTTAACAAGTTATGGTTCATATTTTCAAAGAGAAAAATGTCTTCTTCCATCTAATTCTTTCTTCCAAGCTTCATTATACCCTTTCCTATAACCTTAATTTAACCATCATTTCCAATTGAAACCATTCTATCCTTTCCCTTTTGCAAAGATAAAAATTTGTATTTATCCCTTGCCATATGTGTTTAATATCCACTATCGACATACAATAAACTTCTCTTACTTTGGGTTCAAAAATCAATTTCATCACTTTCATCCTTCAATTTCCAAACTTTTGAAGGTTCTTTTGACGAAGTGATCAGCCTGCAATATTTTGAAATACGTCCAAAATTTTTACACTTGTACCACTCTACTTCATCACTTGATGATCCAAACTTGTTATAATTTTGGCTGTAACATTCTTGAGGTTTCCTATGTTAATCATTCCTAGAGTAGTTTCCATTGTTTCTTCTGTTCCTAGAGTAATATTTACAATCAACAACTTTGTGCCAAATATTATTGCAAGAATCACACGTGCGAAGGAAGATAGTTTGATATTTGAGAGTGGGAGATATTCTATGTGGTGCAATTTTCTAGATACCTTCATATTGAGGTTTCGTTATTGTAGGTTTTTGGTTTTGCATCTTCTATTCTTGAACCTTCTCCTTTATAAGCATGCCGCTCCCCTTGTTAATAGATTCCTTGATGATATTTGAATATGTTTTATGTTTGGCTTTTCTTTTCTATGATTGTGGAGATTGAACCTTCAATGAAGGTAGACTTATATCCTAATCTTGATTTTTCATTATGAGACCTTTAACGACTGATAATTTCATCCAACATTTTGGTACAGTTTGTAAAATTTTGTAGCATATTACTCTTTTTTTCTTCTTTTCATAGGGAAACTATATATGCTTCCAAACACTCTGTATTATTGTTTTCTTCTAAGTCCCTTTTGAGTGTTTCCTCAATTTCCTTTCCTCCTCTAACTACACTTTTAGATTAATGATAATCTTCTCTTATTCCTTAGTCTTTGTGTTGAGACTTTTGGCATGTTTATTTAGTTCACTGCACTCAACTTACAATGCCATGACATTCTTCCTTTCTATGTTTTCTCAGGCCAGGCAGTAGCTCCACCAAATCAATTCATGTTTTTATTCCTTCAAGTTGGTATTTATTATATACATGAGAGAGAGACTGTTCACTTCATCTCCTGATGATTGTTCATATTTCTTATTATTTATTTACATTAATTACATTCACCCAATCCCCATGATTATGTGTCAACATTCCCCCCCTTAATCTGAAGGGATGTTGGTGAGTCCAAGCATCATTCTGAATCATTCAAGCTTTTCTCTTCCAAGTGCTTTGGTGAAGATGTCTGCAATTTGCTCATTAGTATAACACAGGTGGAGATGGATTGTTTTGGCCTCAACATGATGTCAAATCAGATGATATTTAGTATTGATGTGCTTCGTTCGATCATGGAACTTTGGGTTCTTGGCCAACTTTATTGTAGAGGTATTGGAAATCATGATTGGAGTTTATTGTACTTGTTTTACATGCAAATCTTCAAGAATTTTCCTAAGCCACACAATTTATTTTGTTTCCTTAGCTGCTGCCACGTATTTTACTTCTATTGTGGAGTCTGCTGGAACTGATTGTTTGCATGATCTCTAGGAGACAACTCCTGATCCAAGACTCATAGCATATCTTGAAGTAGATGCCCCAGTTTCTTTGTCTCCATCGAAGTCTGAATCAGAGTACCCAATCAAGCAGAAGTCATCCACCTGTGTATACTTGATTCCAAAGTCTTGAGTTCCCTTCAAGTACCTTAGAACTCTTTTTACAGCAAACCAATGTCCCTCACAAGGCTTTTGCATAAACCTGGAGAGGATTCCAACAGCAAACAAAATGTCTGGTCTGATAGTAGTTAGGTAGTTGAGACTTCCTACAAGCTTTCTATACTTTGTTGCATCCTCAAATTCTTTTCCTTCAATAGATGTGAGCTTTAAGTTTTGTTCCATTGGAGTAGTAAGAGGATTGCATTTTTTCATGCCAAATCCATTCAACAGATCTCCAATGTACTTCTTTTGAGAAAGAAATATGGACTTTGGATGTTGAGTTACTTCAATACCAAGATAGTAATGAACATAGCCCAAATCAGTCATTTCAAAACTTTTCCCAAATTCCTTCTTTATGGATGCAATGTAGCTTTCATTGTTCCCTGTCATCAAAATATCATCTACATATACCACAAGATATAGAACTATTTTTCCAACTTTCTTAACAAATAAAGTTGCATCATCAACATCATAATGTTTGAAATTGAGCTTTAAAAGATCCTTAGTTAGTTTTTCATACCAGGATCAGGGTGCTTATTTGAGGCCATACAAGGACTTCAAAATTTTGCATAATTTATGTTCATGACCTCTCATAGAAAATCCTTTAGGCTGGGACATAAAAACATTCTCTTTTAGATCTCCATTCAAGAAAGCAGGTTTTACATTCATTTGATAGACTTTCCAATCGTTTTGAGCTGCTAGGGTAAAGAGTGTCCAGATGGTAGCCCATTTTGTTGTGGGGCCAAAAGTCTCCTCATAATTGACCCCTTCCTTTTGTGCAAAACCTTTTGCCACAATCCTGCCTTTGTTCTTGTCAAGTGAACCATCAGCTTTATACTTGTTGTTGTATACCCACTTGCAGCCGATTGGTTTGGTTCCTAATGGAGGATCAACCAACTTCCAAGTGTCATTCTTTATGAGGGCATAATACTCCTTTTTCATTGCTTCTTTCCATTCATCATGAGAAGCAGCTTCTTTGAAAGAACTTGGTTCAAAATATGTAGACAAATTCAATTCACAATCATAAGAAACATCCATATCAACAGGTGAATTAGAGTCATCTACATCACCTCCATTTTGCTGGTTTGAATTTCTAGTTCCTGTCTTTCCAACCTCATCAGGATGAACACTTTCAAGTTTCTTTATCAGCCACTTTGGAGGACCTTTCTCATATGGTCCAAGCTTCTCTGTCGATTGAGTTGGGACTGAATCAAGATTGAGTCTCCCAATTCTATCAATCACATCACTTAAATCATCATCCATTGTTGGAGTTTCATGTGGGGGAGAGGGTTCTTCAGAAGAAGATTCCACATGTTGATCTGGTATAGGAATCCCCCCTTTAATATGTGGAATCTGATTATCAAATTCTTGAAATGATTTTTCATTTGTGAATCTATCCAAGCAATCAAGTTGCCGGTCAACAACATTGTCAATTTTGGATGATTCAAGAAAAATTACATCTCTAGATACAACAAAATGTTTATTGACTTCATCATAGAGACGGTATGCTTTGGAGGTGTTTAAATACCCTAGGAAGCTAGACTTCTGACTTCTTGCACCAAGTTTGTTTCTATGTACCTTTAGTATCATGGCATAACAGGTGGAACCAAAGACCCTAAGATGATTTACTAAAGGAACGTGCCCATACCACATTTCATATGGAGTCTTATTTCTAATAGCATTAGATGGACATCTATTCTCTATATATGAAACACATAGAATAACATCATCCCAAAACATTATTTTTACATATTTGAAGAAGAGCATGGAGCGTACCATATTTAAGATTGTCCTATTCATTCTTTCAGCTACACCATTCTGTTGAGGATTATAAGGTGCAGTTTTTTGATGTTTGATCCCATGTTGGCAAAGATATTTTTCAGATTCATTTGATGTGTATTCTTTTCCATTATCAGTGTGAATAGACCCAATATGAGATTATGCATCATTTTCAATCCATTTATGAAAGTTCGTGAATGTTCGAAAAACATCAGATTTGTTCTTCAATAAATAAACCCAACACATTCTATTGTAGTCATCAATAAATGTCATCATATATTTATTTCCATTTGCACAAGAAACATGCATTATACCACAGAAATCTGAATGAATGAGTTCAAGTTTTCTATGCGCTCTTGAATGTGAATCATGAAAACACAGTTTGCTATGCTTTCCTAGAATGCAAGCATCACATTGCTTTAATTTCCTAGGAATTGTAGGCAAACTAGCAACACCATTTTTCTTCAACAAACAGAGGTTTTCATAGTTCAAATGTTCAAATATAGCATGCCATAATAGACTTGATGAAAGTATACCTTCTTCATAATGAGAGTTGTATGACAAATGTTGTGCACGAGCAGAGGTATCTTGCAACTTGAGAAGCCTTTCTTCTTCTATTTCCCTCATGACAAGTAAGTGGTCAGATGCTTTTCTTACCTCAAGCTTTCCATCAAACATATGAATGGAGTGACCTTGCTGGTGGATGTGTACCAAGGACAACAAGTTTCTCTTCAGTTGTGGGAGATAAAGAACATGATGCAAAAGAAAGTCTAGAAGACCAGGAAATTTAAGCCTGATTGTGCCAAGCCTTGATGGCTTGATTTTTGATTGGTCTGCAAAGTATACTGCTCCATCAACATTGTGAGTAAATTTTTCAAAAAAATATTTTCTATGAGTCATGTGGCAAGTTGCCCCTGAGTCAAGAAACCAATCATTTTTCCAGGAAGCAAGTGAATCATTAAATAATTTTTCATTTACTCTGATATTACATTGTGCCACAACATAATGAGCGGATTCAAGTTCTTTACCTTTTCCGTGTCATTAGTTTTACCTTTCTGTTGGTTTCTTTGCTACTCAATTTTGTGCCATGGTAACTTGCATGTAGAGGTATCATGTGATCCATTTCTTTTGCAGCGTATGTAGTGCAAATCTGCCTTTTCTCCTTGAGAATGTCTGCCCCCCCTTCTTATGCAATATTTCCATGTTCATCTTTGACCACCTCTTCCTCTAGAAGAATCTTGAGTAGGATTATTTTCTTTATGAGAAAAGCACACAGCCTCTTCAAAAGATTTAGGGGCTATATTCTTTCCAAAAGCTTTCTCTCTTTCAGCAAATTTTCTCACAAGAGAGTCAAAGGTAATATCTTTGAGATTTCCATTTGCTTGCAATGACTCAAGATAATTGGAGTAAGTAGGATAAAGTGCCTTGAGAAAAGTGATAAGAGGAATATCCAATTCATCCTTAGTGGCTTTGATATCATGCATTATAGATTTTACTTCAGATGTAAGAGCAAGAGGATCATTATTTTGCAACTCAAGAGTGAAGAGTTTAATCATGAGTTGAATAACTTCAAGTCCAAAATGTGAGTAATAGAGTTCTTTTAGCTTTTGTAAGGCTTTGAAAGAAGTTTAAAATGGTGAAACATGGCAAGTCACCTCTTCACTTACAGATGCTGCAATTAATGCATAGGCTTTGTTGTTCTTATTTTCCAAAATGGCGAGCTCTTTCTCTGAGTTAGGTTGTTCTAGCTCTTTGTCTCTTTCTCCAATGCACACTCCTTTCCAGAACTCATTGAAAATGAGGGTGTGTTTTATCGTACGGAACCACTCAAGATAGTTCTCCTTTCCAGTGAGAACTATTCCCACAATGGATATGATTGAATGCATTGTAAAATCTGAGTAAAAAAATACTTCTGCTAGAATAAAATGTGCTTTTGGGGAGAAAACTTCTGCTGCTAAAAAATTAATCCTAATATATGATATATGGAGATAGAGGTATGCATAATAATTTATCTTCAAATCTATCTCAATCCAAATTCAAAAAAATATCAAAGATATACGTGAACAAACTATTTTCATTTTCATGGCATCTTCCCAATTATTGTCTATGCTGTCAAAGGAATCTATAGAAAACTACTAAGACTTGTATAAGCAATTCCACAAATGAATCAACTGTTATAGTAAAGCACCAAATTAGTCAGTCTACAAAAGTCAATTGGAAGTCTTCAGCATAACCTTAACTTGTCTGAGATTGCTCATGTGCAAGATAGCGTTCAAGAAAGTCTTACATGGAATTCCATGCTTAAGAACCACCATAAATGTATAGAATCTCTCCTATTGTGATTAACTGAAGAAACCCATCATTTCTTCTTCTACAACAATGTTAACCAACAACATGATATATCAGCAAAAGTATACTGATCAGAGTCGGCTTCGGGTTTTGGTACGGAAGATATTTAGGGGTTTTCACTTCTATAACCCATATGATATGAGATCTATTACCAGACATGTTACTAGTGTCGAACTCAAAGGAATTATACCTTTTCCATTTATGTATGATTTTCATTGGTTCAAAACTTGCAGGCTGGGTACCAGATTATCGACCTCGGAATCATCAAAATCAGAAAACTTAGTGGGATTATGCAGGCAACGTGAAACTTGACTGTGTTAGGCCGAGGTATGGAGGAGGGTCGTATCGGAGCAGTGCCACCACGTTTCTGCTGCCACCACATTCATCATGGAGTTACGATGGGAGTACAATATAAGGAGGGCTCTGATGACCTTCTTCAAGCACGGGGTTTTCCTTCACACAAGAGTTATACACACTATGACTATTCCAGCGCATATGACAATGTTTCACACACCAGACCCTGAGAAAATGGAAATGATACCAAGAGCATCAGTGTATATGACAACATTTCACACACCAGACCCAACATTCATTTGAAAATGATACTTGTTATAGCTCCAAATCTCACTATTATGGTTTGTGATCCTGCACTCATGGCCTAGGGCAACCCCTCCTTCCAGACCTGGTCTCAAATTTAAAAAACAGTGTTTTATCCCTTATATGCGACATTGCCCTGAGTTAAACGCGTGTATACGCGGGCAGGCATATACCAAACCCGCGTATATGTATTAAAACACTTAAAAAAATATAAAAATCCTTATTTTCGAGCAGAGATCACGGGTTTTACCTGCTGATCACCTGTTAGTGCTCGTGGCCCAACTGTTCCCAACCAACTCCCAACTAAAAAACTACTTTGGGAGAGGTATAAAAAAACCTCAAAGGGAAGGCCTAAGGGAGGAGAGAAGAGAGAGAAAGGTTATACTAAGATTTTTCCCCTGACCAGGTCTAAAGACCCTTGTGCCTTCTGCACTTCCCCCATTTGTACAGGAAACTCTTGTTTCCTTGTGTGTTGATGTTCATCCACTAGTTATGGCATCATGGAGTGAGTCTTGGAAGGCGATATGCTAAAGGCTTGAGGCTGGACGGATCCGGAAGGAAGCTTTGCTTGGAGCCTGCGAAAGGTTACTCAGGTGATATCACTCCTTTTGTACATTCCATTTGTCTATAATAAAGAAACACGTCTTGGTTCCTGATATGCATCTTCTTTATGTTTATGATGTTCATGTTAGAATTCATATGTGAATGGTTGTTTAAAGTTCATAACTAACTACCTTCCTTTATAACATGAAGATTATTTCTTTATAAGTCTTTGTCCATATACTGCTGTATTCTTTGGAATTGGTTGTTTTTCAGGACAAAGGAGCAAAAGGGACTTGAAGAACGGTTTGGACCCTTAAGGAACTTCTCGAATGTAGGACCTGAGGTATGCCCCTCTTACTATAGAATTAGCTTATAATAGCATAATGGTTGTGTGAATGTATGTTTCTCTGTTTAGACAAATTTCAGTCTGCTAGGGTTTCCACCCAAAAGCCCTAGGGGAGCAAATCCCTCAACAAAATTGGCGACTCCACTAGGGACAACACTCTTGTTGTTCCTAGTTTGGGTGTTTGTCAAGCCAACCAAGGCTCAGTTGTTTGTTTCTTTGCTGTTACTGTCTGGTCTGTTCTTGAATTCTAAGTTTTGCCAGTTTCTTCTGTTTGTTTTTTATTTTTCTTGAAATCTTTCATATATGTTGTTTTCCTTAGTTACAGAAGCGTACGTACGCTTGTTTCCTGAAGTAAACCCGCATATACGTAGGTTTCCTCAGGCACAGTCGCGTATACATGGAATATGTACATAAGTATAGTCGCATATATCTTGCAATTTTCAAGATTTATAAATTTTTGTGTCTCTGAAGGTTTGGCTAGTGGTTTGATTCAGTTTGAAATAGTCATTTTTCCAGTATCAGTTGTTTGTTACAGCAAGCGTCTTACTCCAATTTCTCTCTGATTATAAGGAGTATTGGTCTTGTTTTTTTTGCAAGCGTCATTGTTTTTTTTGCTAAAAGCACGCAAGTTTTCTTGTTGGAATCTTGGTTGCTCTAATTTATCAGGGCAGAAAGATTGGTATCAATCTTTGTGTTGAATTTTGCTTTTGGTGACTTTTTGTTTGCTTGACAAAACCGCTTTTTTTGACCATCCACTTCTTTGTTTCATGAAAGTTGTCGATTGATACTTTCTTGAAATTGTCTTTTTGATCTTTTTTGGTTTTTGTTGCCAAATATTTCATTGTTGCTTTCGATTGTTAAAAGGCATCTTTAAACACATTTATTTTTGTTGAGTTTTCATCCATTGTATGGTGTCAACTTGCAAAAGTGTTTGTTGCTTATTGTTTCATTCACAAAGTTTCAGTTTTGTTCAGAGCATTTTTGAAAAGACTCTTTTGTTGTTGCTTTGAAGAAAACTTTTTGAAAAACTTCATTTTGCTTTCTTGAACTTGTTTCTCATTTGGTTTCCTTTTAGTGAATGAAAGTGCTTTATGTTTGCCTTGAAATTTGTTTTTAGTGTTTAGACGAAATGAATGGTAGCATCTCATATTCCATCTAGACATTCTAAGTGGCAAAATAAAAATTGATAAGCAAAGCAACTTTCATTTCTTGTTTTTAGAGTTGTTTTGAATCTTGCATCAAGCATATATTTGTTGCATTAGGATATATTTGCATCTCTTTAGGCATACATAGCTTTGTTAGCTTTTGTGAGTGTGAAGTGTGAATTAACAAAAAGAAAAGAAAAGTTTGTTTTATTAGAAGTTTTCCTTGAACCCTATAGAAATTAATCTTCATCGAAAAACAAGGACAAGTGCATACACATATAGTTAGGATTTTATTAATTTATTTTGCGTCGAAAAAACACCACTAGTTTCACTTCCATCATCCCCTGACTTAAAGAACAACCTATTTTAAAATAAAGTGCTAACTAAAATTCACTAGAACTTTTTCTTTTAAGTTATATACACCAACAGGTTTTAGGATTTTAGGGCCTTGGATTAGGCGAGTGGAGAGTTAACTCTCCAAGGCCATTTAAATGTCAAACATAGGAGTCTGAATAAAGAGAGAAAATCCAATAGCGTTAGGAAGACTAGGAAAGCTGCGGATCTGGGAGTTAAGCACGAGGGTCTGTGAAGATAGGGACGAGAGATACCCCCTCTCCTACTTGTCCGAACTTACCTCACGACTGTTCCGCCTGGCTTCTGTGATGAGTTGGTAACCATAGTTGCTACTCCTAGGGAACTACATAGGTGGCTACGAAGGGGAATCCCGTGGCAATTGAGGTCGACGTTGCATCACTCTCGACAGTACTACTGGAGGGCACGCTTGCGAAGCTTGGGGGCTTGCACCGGTGCAGGCTGTTGTTAGGAGGTTAGCGTAACTTCCTCTATTACCTTCGCTGATAGGCCTGGGCCCTCATCATCCCAGACTATCTTCAGAAGACCCCGTATTTCACTTTCTCGTAATTTGGTGTCTAGTCCTAATCACCTAGAGCGGAAATAATTGGAAGTTGTTTGAATGGCTGTTACCTTTAGGGACTTTATAGTGTGTGCTCTGTGCTCTTAGTTGGCCTAGCTTTCAATTTTTTGAGTCTTTAGTTAGATCTTAAATGAGAAATTCAAAGTGGTTGACCGATCTCCTAGACGGTCTCGAAGACTTTGTGGTCTTTCACCACCGAGTTTAGAGCCTTCTCCTAGAAGGCGCAGAGGTAATAATAGCAGTGGGTTTCGTCCCACGGTAGTTGACGCATCGAGGATTGATCCTCCTCTCGGGGGCATTAGTATTCAAGCAAGGCCTAGTACTTCCGCGGAAGAAGAGAGGAGCACTCCAGTTCTTGCTCGAGTTCGCTTACAAGCGGAGAATAACATAGAGGTAGAAGAACTTTCAGAGTCGTTAGCGGCTCCGAATTCTCCCCTACCATCTAATCATCTAGACGTATTACAATACGTTGGGACTCCGACGCATGGACCGTCAAGTCCAAGTTACGCTACGCGCTTACCTTTGATGACCACTACTAGAAGCATGGCTTCTACAAGTGCTACGACTGTGTAGACTCCTATATCTGTACAAAGGGGAGGAACTATTTCCATCCCCTCCGTCTCTTCATTCGGATATTTTGCTAGCACGTCTTTTGTTGGGTCTACCTCCATTTCGTCCACAAGTGGAAATTCCCAAACTAATGCTTTTGGTTCTGGATTCTTCCCATTTGGCGCCCATTCACAGGGCATTCCTTCAGCTCTGTTCGGGGCTGCCACGTCCATGATGAGTGGATCGGTTTCGTTCCAGGGTTTTCCATTTGGAAGTGTTCATATACCACATTCCAACCCAATGATAGGATCCATGCCTTTTTCTTCTACAGGACAAAGAAGCAATCCTTTCCAAGGTTGGAATAACCCTGGGGTTAGTAGCACCGGAACTGGGAATCCATTTTTCGGCCAATATGGGAATAGGTCGTATACCACAGTTATTTCATTCCAAAGTATTCCTCCCTTAGCTTTGGCTTGGAATTTGTATCAGGGGTTATCAACTCCTTATAATCCTTTAGGAGGAAACTTTGTTGGGTATGGTGGATATGCGGCCGGAGTTGGTCAAACTCCGAGTTTTGTTGGATCACAAGGCTTTCCTTTTGGTTCAGCAGGTTCTACTAGTTACTTCAGGCATCCTGGTGCCTTCCAAAATCTAGGTCAATCTTTTCAGAGCTTTGGGAGTTTTGCCCAGTCAGGGTGGAATTCCCAAGCTCCTCCTAGACTTCCGTTTCTGGCAACATTGAACTTGCCAGATCTCACCAAGCTAACCAATGATCCAATCAAGTACAATCCGGCCTGGCCTGTGGTCCCAACCAAACTCCCTTCGGACATTCCAAAATTTGAAGGGAAGAGTGGTGAGGACCCAGGCGACCATGTAACCACGTTCCATTTGTGGTGCTCATCTAACTCCCTGATCGATGACTCGGTTAGGTTGAGACTATTTCAACGCACCTTGACTGGTAATGTGGCCAAATGGCATATAGAGTTTCCTGGGGGAAACTTTACATCATTCGCTGACTTAGCCAATATTTTCTTAAACCATTTTCAATTGCCTGTCCGGTATGATGCCGGAATCGAAGTACTGGCCACTTTTCGCCAGGATAAGGCAACTCACATTTTTTATCATATTCAGGAATGGAGACAGAGAAAGAGGCTCATTAAAGCCGAAATCCCTCTGGAGTACCATCTCGAGTGGTTTTTGAAGTCTTTGATACCTGAGATCTCCAAGGATGTCTCCATGTCTGGGGTCTATTATGAGGAGCAAGACATTTTTAGGGCCCAACAATTAGAATTGATCTACTCTCAGTCTGGGATCCTACAAAAATACTTGCTAGATTCTCCTGGGTCTAAGTTTTACGTATCTAAGTGGAAGCCAGGTCCCCATGCAGATGGTATTGTTGGGTCGGTAGACACAAATACGGTGAACTTGTTGAACCAATTGCAGCAGTTGTCTTTACAAACTGCTTCTAACAACCAAGTCACATCGTCTAATCCTACGACTTCCCAAACCTCTTCGATTAATGCCGTCAAATCTGATAACCCCAAAGGAAATCAAAATTCCAATGGGAAAAAGAAAGGATGAGGTAAGAAAAAGAACCAGGATGGGAAGCCTGATGCAAATAAATCCGGCAATAACGCTGGTTGTGGTAGAAATGAGTCGAAAAATAAAGTTAAGTTTCCATGCAAGTTGTGCAGTGGAGACCATTTAACTCATATTTTCCCTGAGATTGAAGATGCTTAGTGCTTGTTAGGGCAGCAAGGGACTTCTAGTTCCCAAGTTGTGTTAACCAACCCTTTTCCCCAAGGGCAGCAACTTCTTGCTGGTGCGAGTTCAAACCCAGGAACCTCCGCAGGGGGCAAACAGGAAGGGGAAAAATCATCGATTGTTTTCATGATGGGTTCTAACGTCCATGTGGCTACTCGGTCACGTGATTATGGTGAAGCCGAAACTTCCAAGGACAAGGCTGTTCCCGGAAGTACTGACCTTCATATCGAGCGACCCCCTGTTAATACTATACCATGGATACCGAAAAGTTCCGCTAAACACGCGACTATTAATCCTAATGCTAGGGCTACCTAGAATTACTCCATTATGGAGGATCTGGCTCAGAGGTCATGCGCTATGTCCGCTTTAGAGGTTCTCCATTCATGTCCGGCTCAAAGAAGTGCTTTACTTTCCATGATTGGAGTAGTTGATCCAACTAATTCTTTAGTGCTCACTTTCGACATGTTAAATGTTAAAAAGTGACTCCCTCATCATATGGCTTTTCAAATAAAGTCTACATATTGGAAAATTAACATTTTTCGTACCGTCATTGATGAATGGGCTTCCACGTGCGTCATGTCGATGTCATGTTGGAAGGTTATTGGATCGCCTTCAGCTGTTCTTTCACCTACCATCTTGACTGCATTCGATGGTCATTCTCATAAGCCGCATGGGATTATCCCGGCCTTTCCTATATGTGTTTGGGGGAAGGTCGTTAATATTGAAGTAGAAGTTGTAGATGCTAACCTAGACTATAATCTCGTCTTAGGAAGGAAATGGGTATACGAAATGGATGCCGTTGTTTCAACTCTATTTCGTGTCATTTGCTTTCCTCATGAAGGGAAAATCGTGAAGGTTGATCAATTGGATTATTGTCCAGTTGATCCTCAAGCAAGCTCTGACTCTAGTGTTCCTTTAGTGGATAACCCTCGTCCGCCTACTGAGAATCTAGGAGTAGCGTTGTATTACTCGTTGATGGGTACTTTTGAGTTTCCCTCTCCTATCACTAAAATCAATGCAATTTCATCATTTAAGGAGTTTCCTCGAGAAGAGTTCTTTCGAACTCGTTATTTTTCAGACCCTTGGACCTTGCCTTCACCTACGACCACATTAGTTGAAGGACAAGGGAATGGAATGGCATTTCCTATATCTGCAGCTGAGCTTAGATATCAGTCTGTCGTCAACTCTGTAGACGACCATGCTACTCCTTTTTCCGAAGAGGAGTTAGATGGCGATGTGGCCCTGGCTTGGAGCCTCAATTCTACCTCTGCTTTGGACTACTTAGATTCAGTTTTACCTTCGGAAGAATCAATTCTCGAAGCAATGACGGGTATAGATCGACCTTGGGAAGATTTACACCATCGTTCATACTTTCTTCCTCCATTGCAGGAAGTAGAATCTAGATTCTCCAAGCTCTGTTCTAGTGATGTTTGTATGGTGTCAAATCCTTTGGCTCCAGCACACGTTCGTGCCGAAGGTAATATGTTTGTTATTTCAAAAACAACAGCTATAAACATCTATAGGGACCCTAACACAATCGAGAATCTCTTCATCGGAATTGAGTGTTCCCCTGAAGAAATTCAAATTTACACCGACCTGTTCAAGGAATTTCGGGATGTATTTGCTTGGTATTATGAAGAAATGCCTGGAATTGACCAATCTATAGTTCAACATGAGATAAAGACGTATGAAAATGCCAAATTAGTTCATCAGAGACTTCGGCTAGTCAACCCTAGGAAAGCAGCAGCTATCAAAGCGGAAGTAGAGAAGCTGCTAAAGGCGGGTTTTATATACCCTGTTCCTCTTACTGATTGGGTTTCTAATCTAGTCCCTCTGGATAAAAGGCAAGGAACAATCCAAGTATGCATCGATTTTAGGGACCTAAACAAGGCTTTTCCCAAAGATAATTACCCCACGCCATTCATTGATCAGATTATCGACGAGTGTGCGGGTAATGAGATTTTTTCCTTCATGGATGGATTCTCTAGTTATAATCAAATTTCTATCCGTCCTGAAGATCAACATAAGACATCCTTTATATGTCCCTGGGGTACCTTAGCATATAGAAAGATGCCTCTTGGTCTTAAAAATGTTGGAGCCACCTTTCAGCGGGCCATGTCATATGCTTTCCACGACATCAAGCATGTCATCGAAGCATACTTGGATGATCTCGCTGCTCATTCTCGAAAGAGAACTAATCACCCTAGTCACCTTCGAATGGTTTTCGAGTGATGTCATTTTTATAAAATTTGGTTGAATCCCAACAAGTGTGTTTTCGCGGTTACGTCCGGTCGGTTGTTAGGGTTCATTGTGTCAAATGAAAGGATTCGGGTTGATCCCTTCAAGGTTGAGGCAATAGTTCGATTGCCTCCCCCGTCCTCAATTCGTCAACTTTAGAGTCTTCAAGGGAAGGCTAATTTCTTAAGGAATTTTATAGCGAACTATGCTGAGATCACTAAAGGGTTCATGCGTTTGCTACGAAAAGGAGTTCCATTTGTATGGGACGACTTTGCGCAACGATCGTTCGATGCTTTGAAAAAAGCACTAGTCTCTACCCCGCTTTTGAGTCCACCGATTATGGCAGAGACTTCCTTTTATATCTCGCTACAGCAAAATCAACCATTGGTATGGTTCTCGTTCAGGAGGATGATGCTCTCATCGAGCATGTGATTTATTATTTGAGTTGAGGCTTAATAGGTCCTAAACTTCACTATTCTCCGGTTGAGAATTTGGCCTTGGCAGCTGTCCATGCTGTCCAACAGCTCCGTCATTATATCTTGCTACGCAAAACTTTTGTCTTAGCGGCATTCAATCCATTTCAATTTCTCCTCAGTAGGCGAGTGATTGGCGGCAAATATAATAGATGGATAGTCATCTTGCAAGAATTTGATCTCGAGTTCTTGTTAGCCAAGTCTAACAAATCCATGGTTTTCGCCGAGCTAATTTATGAGCTGCCTTGTGGAGAGGATACTGTTTATGAGGAAATTTTTCCCGACGAACATTTATTCCTCATCTCTTCACTCGACCCTTGGTATGGACATATCATTGTCTATCTCCAGACTTCAAAGTTTCCCTCTACTTTATCCAAGGATGAACATCATAAATTACGTCACCTGGCTAAAAATTATGTTATCATTGGTGATACCTTATACCGTCGAGGGGTTGATTCAATCCTTCGGCGTTGTTTAACCTTGGAGGAAGCAGAGTCAGTGCTAAATCATTGCCACAGTGGAGCTTGTGGTGATCATCTATCGGGCCTTGATACAACCCAACGCATCTTACATGTTGGCTATTTTTGGCCTTCACTTTTTAAAGACTGTGTGGAAGCGGTCAAACGTTGTCACCCTTGTCAAATCTTTACTCGCAAGATGTGTGCTCATCCAGCTCCTCTTTTTCCCGTTGTCACCGTCGGTCCTTTTACTAAGTGGGGTATTGATTTTACAACTTGTAATCTGCCTTCAGCAGCGAATCACAAGTATATTATTATGGCTGTAGACTACTTTACGAAGTGGGCCGAGGCCATGCCCACTTATAAAAACAACAGTGACACGACAGCTTTGTTTCTTTTCAATCAGGTTATCTCAAGATTCGGTGTCCCGAGAGAGATTGTCACTGATCATGGCAGTCACTTCCAGAATCAACTGATGTCTGAATTGGCTCTTAAATTAGGTTTTCGGCAAGAGCATTCGTCTCCTTATTATCCTCAAGCCAATGGACAGGTCGAGGTAGTCAATAAAACTCTTAAGACGATACTCCAACAGACAATCGACGAAAATCGGTCCAATTGTCACGTTATGTTGTATTCGGCTCTTTGGGCATACCGGACCTTCGTAAAGACTGCTACTGGTTTTACACCTTTTCAGTTGGTTTACGGGATGGAATTTATCTTTCTTATTGAATGTGAAATTCCATCTCTTAAGTTAGCTATAGAGCTACTTCTAGAGACTTCGAGTCTCGAAGAGCGCCTCCTTCACTTGGAACATCTCGATGAGCAGCGTCGAGATGCCGCCACGATGAGTGAGGCTCATAAGAAAAGGGTCAAAATGCAGTATGATAAATTTGTCCGTCCTC
The DNA here is from genome assembly GCA_000404065.3 of Pinus taeda. Taxonomy (NCBI): domain Eukaryota; kingdom Viridiplantae; phylum Streptophyta; class Pinopsida; order Pinales; family Pinaceae; genus Pinus; species Pinus taeda. The sequence continues at coordinate 309,118 of APFE031496039.1, forward strand.
GAGTCTTTTCTAAAGGTGACCTTGTCTTGGTCTATGACCAAGATAAAGACACCTTGGGGGTAGGCAAGTTTAAGCCTATGTGGTACGGTCCTTTCATTAGTAAACGAGTTTTAGAAAAAGGGTCGTATGAGTTAATCGATTTTGAGGGAAACAAGCTAGCGGAGCCCCAAAACGGGCTCTACCTAAAGAAGTACTTTGCTTGAGTAGGAGTTAGGCAATGGCTTCTTCGTATATTATGTATATTTGTACATATATCATTGAGAGTTTTGTGATATCAACACTTTTTTGTCTGCTGTTGCAGGTGTTGATGGATGATTTGGTCTATTTTGGGTTCACCAATGGTGCTAGTCGGCACACTCGGAATCTCGCTTCCGCAGCTTGGATACTCTATTATCCAACTGGTCAATTGATGGTATCAAGAGGCGTATGCATTGGTCCTGATTCAAACAATATGGCTGAGTATACCACCATTATTAATTTACTATCCGAGGCAATCTCTCACGAGAACGACTCGTTGGTAGTTTATCTCGATTCTCAATTGATAGTGTCACAATTAAACAACATTTATCGGGTAAGGGATCCATGTTTATATCGCCAGTATTTAAGGGTGAGGTTTTTGCAAAGATCATTTGTTTATATTAATTATTTTCACATTCCAAGATCTCATAATTGGCTAGCTGATTCTATCGCTAATCAAACATTAGACTGGCACATCAATCATTCATCATAATAAAATCAAGCA